>JXSR01S073704.1:58075-72362 GCA_000969725.1 Ophiothrix spiculata | reverse complement strand
GGTTTGTGTATGTGGTAGCATCCATTCACATCCTACTGAGTGCAATGCAGTGAGTCACGTCACTGTATGCACCCCACGCTTTACAAAGGATGGGTCTACAAAAATCCAAAAACTGTCAAAAGGGTGGGGTTCATAGAATTTTCAGTATAAAGGGTGCCTTGATAAAAGGGGTGGGGTTGAAATATAAAGGGTGTGGTTGCTTACCATTGGACTGAAAATTTAAGTATGAGGAGCTCTGAGAATCAGAATAAGCATATTCAATAGTGATAAGACAATGTTACAGTGGTCGACATAGGAAATAAAACTTACATGCACTAATGAGATAATTCATCAACCATGTGCTGAAAACACACACAAAAATGCACTTGCAAAAAATACACATGCACTGATCAAATATTACATGCATTTGCACATGTATGTAAAAACCCTTATTTTGCACACTGATGGACCAAAGTGGGATAAATTTAGTACCCTCATCAGAATGAGAAGTTTATGAAATTTCTAAAAAGGGTGGGTTCAGAGAATTTTTATTATAAAGGGTGTTTTCATAAAAAGGGTGGGTAAAAATAAAAAGGGTTGGATACAGTTCACGTACGGTGCAGGGTACAACTTGACAACATACCTTGATGAGTCAAACCCAGCTAAACAGAGGGCTTGTTGCAAAGATAGATTGTTACTCTGTCTTACCTGCTGTGTCATCAGCAGAATGCATGGTAGTAATTTGATACAAATTTTACGCAAAAAATCAAGAGCAATCTTGTAAACAATGAAAATTAGGACAAGACAAATTTATAAACAATAACAGTAAAATCAATGTCTGTGGTCTTTTCATACAAAAGTTAATACCGAAATGAACGCTCACCGACAGACTTGAGATTATGAGTTTGGTATCTGAGAATCCTTTGAGAGCCGGAACAAACAGATGAAGGGTAGGGTGGAAGGGTGCCCTCAAAATGACGGAAAGCTAGAACACATAATGTGAACTTCATGCGAGAATCGATAGGTAGTCAATGAAGTTTTTTGAGGATTGGAATAATTTCCTGTTATTGTCCAAAATGAAACTATTATTGTGTCAAATAAATTTTGGACTCAAACTGATGATCTGAACAGAGCCACTGCATATCGGGAAGTATGCAATGTCATTTCCAATCAGTAATTAACAAAACTGCCTTGAAAGCGTTGTGCATTTGCGTTAATTCCACATGCAATTCTGTTACGCAAGGCTCTGAATTTTCATGTCCGAAATTTATTTGAAACAACAATAGTCAAACAAGGGAATTACCAGCCAATCATCGTGTATAGGCCTACTGACTCATGTCTTTGGCATCATCAGCCATAAGTGCTCAAATTTGGGTATTCGAGTGCACTCGGTTCAAGCCAAAATCAACTGCAGGCACTTTTTAGGTTACACTTAAAAAAACTGCATAAGTTATACTTGCATAAAACAATTGCAAACTGCACACAAAGTGTTTGTGCATGATTTCAATATTTGCACATCACAACAAGATGCGATTCATCATTGACAAAAACCTAAATGCTCCCAAAATATCCCCCTGCAAATCAATTTTAGCCACAGACCGACAATCTGAATGCAGCCATCGCGTATCCACAAGTTGTTACAAGCACAAGACATTGGAATCCACGCAACACCGTTTCCAACCAGTAATTCAGAGTACTCAACATCGCACACGCCTGGAAAGCGTGGTGTATTTGCATAAATGCACGCACAATTCTGGTATGCAAGGCTCTGAATTTTTATGTCGGAAATTGATTTAAAACAACAATAGTTAAATTTGAGGTTATATATCCTATTTTCAGGAAGTGGTACCAAGAGAGAGGATGAGAATGAGGAAGAGGCTCTATATTGGAATACACATATAACACCAATATTGGAGAGAGTGTTGCCAGCTCATCTGGGTAGGTATACTCGGTAAATCTTGAACCAATATGACCATACGGGGAAGTAAATTAGTCCGTATTTCTCCAATCATAACGACATACCAAATCTTACTCAATATTCAAATTAACTGATATTCAACATGTATCCATGTGTTAGCAAAAAAATTAGCACAAAATAATACCAAACCGGATACCAAAATGATGAACAAGTCATGAAAAAATATTAATACACAGTGATTTGGTCTTTAAAATGGTGAAAGAATGAGGAATATTGATAAAGGCGTCATGGAGATACACTTATTTGAATAGGAAGGCATAAAAACAGTTCTGTCCAACTGTCGTGCATATGTTTTATTCAATACGTAGGACACAATTATGACATACTCTTTTCTCTTTGGTTTGGGTACGTTGAAAAAGGCCGTTTGAGCTTGGTGGCCCTGAATATTCAATATTCGGTTGAACGTGGACTGGGACACATGTGGCAGAGGTTTTCTTTGCGAGCTCACTTCGAGATCCCTTGCCTGACGAACTTATCGACGTTTCTCCTGCTTCTTGTCGTTCGCGGTCTTCAAGATCTCTCTTTATTTAGTTTATGGACTGTTCTTGTTCTTTTGAATTTCGCCTGAATTCATAGATGGTGGATGCACATGGTACACCCGATTGGGAGAATGCACCCCGGAATCTCCGTTTCACTTCTGCATGAGATTTGGTGGTAAAATAAACCCCAGCAATAAGAGCACGTTGCTCGTTTGTGAACTGATCTTGAGGCATTTTAAACAGTGACTGATTGATAGGCTCTCCCTTCTAAGACAGTACCCCAAACGTGTCATTTTGCACTTGAAAGACCGCCTAAATTATCTTTTATATGTAAATTAATAGATTAAGAGGAGATTTTCACTGGAGCAAGATAATCGGTTGGTGTTATTATTCAAGAGGTGCATGCACGAAATTCAATTCAATATTGGTACTTACTCGTTATGAACTGTCGTTTGACGAGGCATGCTCATTTGGACAGTACTGTTTTCATACCATAATATTCAAATAAGGATATCTTCGCAATGCCTTTATCAATTTGCACCATTCTTTCACCCTTTGAAAGCTTTATTCATGATCTATTTAGAAATTAATATTATTTGTTCGAAATTACTTTTGTTCTTACAATATGGCCTCCATCTAATTATTGCAGTTTTTTTGACTCGCGTGGTATAATTGATTTGTATTCCCATTCTTATTGTTTTGATAATTTCACTTGGTTTGTCTATTTTTTATCTGTTTTTCGTTGTGATAAATTTGCTTGATTTAACCCAGAAGTTGATAAATGTGCTAGAAAGCTAGGCTATACCATGATTTTAAAGATAACCCTCTCTTGACAGGTTTCCCAGCCCATCAGGGAAATCAAAGATAATTATTTTACTTTTTTTCCAGTCAGGGCAAAGTCAGGGAATTTGATAAAAATGCCTCAAAATCAGGGAATAGTCAGGACATTTTGATTGGCCCAATAATCAGAAGTAGTCAGTCAGACTCATTTTCCCCGGTGTGTCAGGTCTTTGTACTTCTAGGTTGATATGCGTGGTCGTAGATTTTAAAAAGTAACCCGTTTTGTTTGTTTGTTTTTTATTTTTTGTAAAAATGATTATCATGGTTTTTGAGTTCTTGTCACGGAAAAATCAGTGAATTTTGTTTTCTTAAAATTCTGGGAACCCTGCTTGACCAGTTGGGATTATATTTGCATGCAAAGATTTTTTAAAAATATGAAATGATTCAGCCAGTCATTTCTGATATTAAGGTGTTTGGTCCATGGGCACCAGTACGCGCTAGTTTCCGAGTAGGTAAGTGTCGCAATACGCATATACTCTGAGTAGTGTTTTGAAGCTAAAAATTGCCATATTTTATTATTTTTCTCACAAACTAAGTCGGTGACCCCCAATTTTTATTTTTTTTATTTGTAAGAACATATGTGCGCAACTTTTGTGAAAAAATTAACAAAAATGCTCGGGCTGCAGATTTTTTGAATTAACACTAAATAATTTCACTTTTGCCACATTTCCCATAGACACCTGTAGTAATTTTTCCCAAAAAAACTCCAAAAATGCTGTTTTTAAACCGACTCTCATGCAAAAACGGGTCCTGTGACCCCCAATTTTTATTTTAAAAATCGGTTCTACATCGATAAAATATCATTCATGCCGATTTTTACTAAAATTCTTCGGGCGGATCTCTCATGAACCAAACACCTTTAGCTTCAGAGTAGACATAACATACTTAAAAGTGAACTTTTAATTTCTTCTCAAAAACACTTCTTTTGTGTAGTTAAAAGTCTACTTTCACATGATTTTGATAAATAGTTCAAATAATACACCCAAAGTGAATAAATTAGCTGTCTGGATTTTATGAATGCTAAAAGCCATGAAGTGTACTGGCACATTAGAATAGCAAGCTACAGGGAGCTTTTGTTGTACTGATGAGAATTTTCTGTGAGATTTATGAAAAAATGCACGAATCACTCTTTAAAATGTGCTCGTTTTTGACAGGAATTTGACATTCACACCAAAATTTGGCTGATTTATTTGTATTTCATCATTCAATATTGCCACAAAAAAATCTGTTGTCAGAATTTCTTGTGATTTTATCACTATTATTTGACTTAATATTATTGTTTTTTTAAAGCTTACCAATTTTTTTTCCCTGGGACTTTAATTTTTTTCTTGGAACGGCGCGGCTGCGTTACCGAGGATTTCAAAGCCCTGGCAAGCTAACCCAAGGGATCAAATTCTGGCTACAAGATTGAGTAGATTCTGTCTTTCACACTATGGAGGCGTCCCTTGAATTTAATGCATATATGCACTATCATTGGGAATAGTCTGGCTTTCAGCCATATATTATAAATATAAATAAAATAAAGATTGTACTAGTAGTATTCATCCATTTAACTGAACAAGGAGTGGTAGAGATTATTCAAAACAAAACAAAAAGGAAAGTCTGTATTAGGTTAGTCAGAGTCACTCAACAAACCTACTAGTATAACTAGGCATGACATAGAATATTCAAGAAATTTGGACTAGTGAACAATTGTTTTCTTTAAAATAAAATCCACACTACCTGTCAATGACAGAATAAGTAATATCATGAAAAGACCAAGCTAATTATGGTATTTATCATGATCACCTAAGCAATCGATCTAAGCTCACTGGATCATACAGTCGTTGTCCAATGAAAATGCAAAACATTATTTCACCGTTATTAACATTTTACTAAATGGTAAAAATTCAACACAATGAGAAAAAATTAAAATGAAAATGTTTATTTCGAATAGAATATTTCCAAAATTTTGAAAAATCACATCATGAGAAAAATTCTGAATGAAAATGACTACAAACACCACAACGTGTCACTAGCGCTTATTTGTGACTTTGGTTGCCAATTCATTCTTAATCCTGTAAAAGTTTTCTGCGCAGTCCGGTGGTTTCTAATTGAAATCTTAAAATCCGATTCTTCTTTACTGTTCCAATTAAGTAAGCTTTCTAAAGAATTATCTTTAGCATTTGTTTGGCATTTCCTTTCTCTGATTCTTTCTTACATTCATGTCTAACTAAGTAAGATGCAAATGGCATCATCGTTTGTACGGTTTGACACTTTATACCAAGTAGGATTAATTGTATGATGACTTACAGATTGTACTCATGTTTCCCCATATAGGAAGTTTAGATTCTCCTGTCATAGAGGGCATATGTACAGCGTGCGATGACCTGTATAACACAATGGAAGAGGCACATTTACTTGGAAGGGCATCGAAAAGGAGAAATACAGCTTTGAAAATCATCTTTAAACTTTCGGACTTAAGTGAGCCTAGAGTGTTATTACGAGCTGCAAGGCTAATGCTAGCGGTAAGACTGAAATTGAAATGTGTTTTTCAACAAAGTTTTTTTTTTCACAGCTTGGTAATGGAAACCATTTAATCCACTAAACATTACAAAAAAAGGCAACTTTGGCATTTACTGACCACAACCCCTCTCACTTTTATCGGCTCCCAAGGAGTTTACAGAGCACAATCTGTACTCACTACCACTTTGATGTCACTCATGGAGTCGACTTGTACTCAGCATTTTTTGCGAAGTTGGTTGCTTTTCTTTTACCGCCCCAGGTCAAAATTCCAGTTGATCCCAGTTGAACTGGTTTCTCTCTGCAACCAGTTGAACCAGTTCAACTGGTTTTTCCAACTGGCCGTAGAATTTCCATCAAAGAAAATGGAACACTTCCAACTGGGATGATGAAAAACCAGTTACCAGTTGAAACCATTTCAACTGGTTTTTCCAACTGTGAATCTTTGTTACCAGTTCAACTGGGATTTTAGAACAAACCAGTTCAACTGGAATTTCTTTTCACTATTTTAACTATGTTTGTTTTAATAGAACTTCAAGTGATGTCTCAAGCTTCGTTTACTGGGATTTCTTAATGATTCACAACTGTGTTTTATTTTAGATGTTTTGCTACTTGTCAGGTTATTTTCACATTATGAATATTACATCTCATATATCCACTTATCTTTGACTATATCAATTCTGTGGTGTTAAATTTGATAAATCTGATTATAATTATTTCTGCAATAATTTCTAAATGTTTGAGATTATTGTTTTTGATGTGCAAAGCTTTACATGAAGGAATTGATTATTTTTCTCAGGTGATATGGTTTTTATTACTGGTTTTATTTAATACCAGTTCAACTGGTTTCATTTGATACCAGTTGAACTGATTTTATTTGATACCAGTTGAACTGGTTTCATTTGATACCAGTAGAACTGGTTTCATTTGATACCCAGTTTATTCAAGATGAATCCTACATTTTCAACTGGTATTCAAAAATCTTAATTTGGATCAACTGGGATTTCAGAACTGCTACAATTTCCAGTTGGACCTAGTTGAAACTTAGTTCAATCCAATTGATACACCAACTGAATTCCAGTTGGACCTAGTTGAAACCTAGTTCAAACCAGTTGATACACCAACTGGTATCCAGAAATATTAATTTGGATCAACTGGGATTTCATAGCTACAACAAATACCAGTTGGATCTAGTTGAAACCTAGTTCAATCCAGTTGAACATAGTTAAGCACGATTCAACACAGTTGAGGTTTTTCAACTGGCTTCAACTGGAATTTTGACCTTGGGCATATATCTTGAATTGACACATGCAGAATGTGTGCATTTTATGACGGACACAAATTGTGTCTGCTTTTCCAGCAGTGTCTTTTGCAATTTACTCTGCGCAAGGCGCAATGATTTCCTCAAAATTTCAGTTTCAGTGAGTATTGAAATCTGACATGTGCACATAAGATATGCAGATGCAACTACTCCTTCTCATTGTGTGAAAATCCAAGAGGGCTGCCATTCCCGTGAGCACCAATTCTTCTTTTGATTTCATTTTCTTGATTGGGTGACATATTTGTGTCTAACCAGTATCCCTGTGTTACCATTTCAGCTGCATGTGAGTGGTGGCAATCTACTGAGTGTGTGTAAATTAGTGTTTAAAATCAGCAAAGAAGAACAGCATGATTCTCTCTTCTTGGACCATAATATGTTAGGTAAGTGGACTATATTATTATAAATATGGTAATGGGTGGCAGCGACTCATTCAGAGTCATTATAAGCCACAAATTTGAGGAATTTCTAAGCCAAGAATAATTGTATTGTATGAAAACACAAAACATTCTAAATCAAGTAGGGCATTTGCGTCGGATTTGTGTGTAGGTTTGCATCTGCCTGGCCCCTTCATTTGGATTTCGAGATTAATTTTCCCGTAGCCTTAAACCTGGGTCCCCCGTGCTGTACGTGAATACCTTACCTTACCTTACCTATCCTCTTCGTGCCCGGTGGCACATAAGGCCTCCACGCTCAATTTCCACTTCTGTCTGTCTTTTGCTTTGCCCCTGACTTCGTTCCACGTCTTCCATCCTGCTTCATTCCTTTCCTTTTCCACCGTTCTTCTCCATGTTGTTTTTGGCCTGCCGACTTTTCTCCTACCATCTGGTTGCCATGTCAAGGCTGTCATGCAATGGTGATCTATTGGCTTTCTCATGATGTGTCCAATCCATTTCCATCTTCTTCTTTTAACTTCCTGGCTTATTCTATTTATTTGCGTCCTGTTGTTGAGTTCATCAATTGAAACAATGTTTGGCCAAAATATCTTCATGATTCTTTTCAAGCATTTAAATTGAAATGAGTCAAGCTTTGCTTCATCGCTTTTGATAATTTTCCAGGTTTCACAACCATAAAGTAGCACTGGTCTGACAAGTGTTTTGTACAACTTGATTTTGGTTTTTCTGTTGATCTGTTTTGAGTTCCACACTTTATTTAGTTTAGTGAAAGATGTTCTGGCCTTATTCAATCTTCTCTTCATGTCTTTGTCTCCTCCGCCCTCTTTACTCACAACTGCCCCAAGGTAGGTAAACTCATCTACATCCTCAATGTCATTTCCTTCTAATAAAACCGCATCTCTCTTTCTGCTATTCAATCTCAGGATCTTTGTCTTCTTCTCGTTGATTTTAAGTCCCACTCTTTTTGCTAGCCCAGACATAGAGTTTGTTTTGCTTTGTATGTGTTGATGGGTTGTAGACAGAAGGGCGATATCGTCTGCAAAGTCGAGATCTTCTAGCTTTGACATCATTCGCCATCTAATGCCAGTGTTGTTGTTTCTGGTTGTCTCTTTCATCAACCAGTCAATAATGAGCAAAAACAGGAATCCGGACATGACACACCCTTGCTTAACACCAGTTTTTACTTTAAACCACTCTGTTGTTTCACCATCATCTAGTACTGCGCATATGCTGTCTGTGTACATCAATTTCACAATGCTTATGAGCTTATTTGGTACACTGTATTGCCTCATAATCTCCCAAAGACTGTCTCTATGAATCAAATCAAATGCTTTTTCAAAGTCTATAAAATTTATGTACAGAGATGATTGCCATTCGATGGACTGCTCAACAATGTTTCTTAAGATAAATATTTGTTCAGTTGTGCTTTTGCCTTCTCTAAATCCGGCTTGTTCTGGTCTGAGTTTCTCATCAATGCCAGTTTTGATTCTGTTAATGATTATTCTCCCAAGTATTTTGCTTGCAATGGGCAGTAGTGTTATCCCCCTCCAATTCCCGCAATTGGCAAGATCACCTTTCTTAGGTAGCTTTACTATCAGTCCTTTTTTCCAGTCATTTGGTATTTCTTCCTTATTCCAGATATCACTGATGATATCATGTAATCTATCGGTAGTGGTCTGTATATCAGCCTTGAGCATCTCTGGAGTGATCATATCTACACCTCCTGCTTTTCCATTTTTTAATTTCCTAATTGCGCATTTGACCTCTTCTTTGCTGATTGGGTTTGTGTTGATTGTTTCCAGCTCAGGAATATCTACGTTGTTGCTTTCTACAGGATTTATTGGGATATCCTCTTCAAAATGTTCTTTCCACCGTGCTTTCCTTCCTTCATCATCTGTGATTATGTTGCCTTCTTTGTCCTTAACACTAGATGCATGACGAGGTTTGTCATTGCATAATGTTTTAGTAATGTCAAAGAGAGATTTCATATGTCCATTTTCTGCTGCTGCTGCTTCCCGTATTAATTTTTTTATGTTCTCATTCTGTATCATCATCTTGCATGCATTTCTGATCACATATTTTCCCCCGTGATGCTCTCTGCTCCCGTAAATCATCCCGTATCATCGTGATAATTCTGCCGTTATTTTTTCCCGTAGCCTTAAACCTGCCCCTTTCTGTCTTTTTTTTTTTTTAATGTTCTCATTCTGTATATCATCTTGCATTTCTAATCACATATCTTCCCAGTGATGCTCTCTGCTCCCGTGAATCATCCCGTATCATCGTGCATAATCCTGCGTAAGTTCCCCGTTTTCCGTGTCAGTTAATTTTCCCGCATATCCTTAAACCTGGCATCGCCGCTTACAGTGTGTTGCTATCGCGTGCATTGCGCAATGTCTTGGATGCATTTTGTTTACTCACGCACTCCTTTGTAACGACTGACGTCATTTATTAGCTCAAAAATGGTCCAGTTCTTTTCCACATTTGACATTTGAAAATGTTGGTTTTTTGCACTTTTTGAAGTAACCCGTTGACGGTTTTCGACCAAATAAAGTTCATGTCACTCTCCGTGTTTTCTTTTATCTTTCCTGTGAATTTCGCTTCGTTTAGATTAAAATTCGTGGAGCTTATTGTGAACATCGTCACACACACACACAACATTTTGCAAATTATAGTAAGATTAAAGATAAAAACAAAATGGTAGCTTATTGAACCAACACTTCAAGTTTAACCAGTTATATAAAACATTGCTTTAAAAGCTTAATCATTGATGATCATTTGTAGTACCCAAGTATCCAAGAAATTCTTAGATCAATTTAAACCATTGTCAAATGTGGAAACGAAAGATTATATTGCTATACCTCATTAACATTTATTAGGCAATTATGAAATGTAATTGGACAGTTCAATCTGATGTGCCTGACAGTATTTTGCCTCGACTGCGCGAAACGCCCACGCAGAGAAAAAAATTGATCAACCACGGCACCCTTATTACTACTGCACTCCTCTGTATCATTTCACTTGTTATTTGGCAATTCATATGGTAACCCAGAACAATAGACTTTGTAGGTGATTTGGGGTATGTTTACATAACATGCAGTGAAATATTAATTATGTATAGGAAAACAAATGCATTTATTTCGGGAAGCACAATGTATTGCAAATTCCTGATCCCTCGGTCTCGGATGCGTGCGTGTGACTATTTTCCGATGCGTACACTGGGATCATGTATCTTTATTTCTAAGATTTAAACCTTTGAACCCTGGCCATTTCATGTGTATCTGTACCGGTGACCCGGGCCAACCCGAAAGTTAAAAAACACAATATAACCACTAAACTTACTTTGATTTTGATTTCCCTTGCTTTACTTTTTCAAAGTTAAAAAACACAATGTAACCCCTAAATTTACTTTGATTTTGATTTCCCTTGCTTTACTTTTTTCATTTTACAGTAGTCTGAACTGTTCCAATAACTAGCATTCACAAAAGAATATATGATAGATATGCAAATAATTTTAATGTTACAAACAATAAAAAGTGCTTTTCTGATCGTAGCACTCGTCATCTGGCCCAATCCTTTGGAATTCACTACCCAAATCGCAAAA
This sequence comes from Ophiothrix spiculata, assembly GCA_000969725.1. Classification (NCBI taxonomy): domain Eukaryota; kingdom Metazoa; phylum Echinodermata; class Ophiuroidea; order Amphilepidida; family Ophiotrichidae; genus Ophiothrix; species Ophiothrix spiculata. Next base: position 61,270 of record JXSR01S073704.1, on the reverse strand, counting down.
AGAATCAAAATCTGTGAAGTATTTCCGTAAACAATTGAAGCAAACCCTTATCAAAAATACAAATGATATCATCACCTAATTTCATAGCTTTTCGATCTGACATCCTTTTGTCCCATGTGTTGTCTTGTGTTGAGCAAATTTGAGTTCTTTGTTTTTATATTTTTTAAGTGTTCTGTAACTTGACTTATGATTTTATGCCTTTTTTCACAAGGATAGGCTACTTTCAGACCTTATTTGTCTTCCGGTCTATTCCTCCATTAGGATTTTGTAAATGTAACTATAATTGATGTGTTTTACTGTATCGTTTTTATGGAAACAATAAATATGAATGAATATGAATACTATTTATGTCGACCAACATATTTGACATTTACGTTGTAGTCTGTGGACGAAGCTACATTTGTTGAAAATTGTGATCAAATTTGCGAAAATATGAGGATAACTGGATTTTGTCACCTCTGTCAAGTAAACAAGAGCAAAATGATCCATAAACCATGGCATGGGTTCAAAGCTTCATTTATGTCTTCCAACATAAATAAGACAATTGAAAATTGTAATGCTACCCATGCCTGTGGACAGACACATCAAGTTTCTGACACGTAAACCGGCTCGTCGGGTTCAAAGGGTTAAGATCTAAGATTTTAAATCCTCTCTCAAATTGTTACTATATTGATTTCACACAGGAATAATTGGTTTATGTCTGTAGTTGATGTGTAGAGTCGAACCACCATAGGTCTTTAGAAGCAAGGTGTAGAAAAAATAAACCTTTCCGGTAACTTTTATTGTACTGATGAGAATTTCTGTGAGCTTTATGAACAAATGCACGAATCACTCTAAAAACTCGCTTGTTTTTGACAGTAATTTGTCATTCACCCCAAAATTTGGCTCATTTATTTGTATTTCATCATTCAATATTGCCAGGAAAAAGCATCTGTCGTCAGAAATTCTCAGGATTTTATTGTTTGACTTTATATTGTATAAGCTTACCAATTTTTTTTCTGGGACTTCAACTTTTTTCTGGGTTTTTACCACGGATTTTGAAGCCCTGCATAGAAGTATAGAAGCCCTATCAGGATCAGTAATTTTCACTACTCCTCTCCATACCATGTTTTATTTGTACATTATTTACCATTTATTCAATACAATATTCTCTTTTAAATTCAGAGTTGATAGTCTCATTACTAAGTCAACGGGAATATCCGGAATCATCGGACGCTTTAGTGTATATATTAGGTGCTCTCAAGTTCTTATCAGGCAATGCGTCGGTAGGAAAAAGACTATGCGATCTGCCTCTTATACAGACACTTGCCAAGCTACTAGCAAGCATTAACAAGGTAAGTGTAACTAAAGTAGGTTGGTAGGAAAGAGACTTGTGTGATCTGCCTCTTATACAGACACTTGCCAAGCTATTAACAAGGTAAGTGTAACTGAAGTAGGTTGGTAGGAAAGAGACTTGTGAGACTTGGGCGTGTACAACGAAATTGTATGACCCGGTGAATTTGAATTAACCAAGATGAACCGGCGTGACCATTGATGAATTAGAGTGCACCAAGTTTGAAGTTGTTTGGCCAAAGTCGAAATTGAGTTGGTAAATGTACAGTTTCAATTTTTTGAGACCTATTTGAACTAAAAAATTGTTGAATTCGGATGAACATTGTGTGAAATTGAACCGGAAAACCTATATTACAATTATGTCTAGTTTTGTGACATTACTTTCGTAAATTATTTGATCAAAGTAAAAAAGGTTTTGTAATATTTTCAATAGTTCGTGACCAAATAGCGATACACGGAAAATGTATCCTAAATTTCAGCGATCGCACCATATCTCTTTGTTTCCTTGGGTAAGAAACTTTACTCCTAATTGATCTGTGGTTCGGAAGTCACGTTAAACCGTTGGTCCCCTGTTTCAACAACTCACTGTACCTCTTAATACAGGAGCGTACCGTTGTTGATTCGTAATGAATCCACAGTTGATATTCAAATTAGCACGTCACGCATGGCACGGCCTTTACGGAAGTGCGTTTACGCAGTACACAAAAATCGGTGCACTTTTCAACGGGCATCGGGCACTTATATTACGTGCAAAAGCCTTCAGCTTCTGAAAAATCAATAAGGTCAAAGCAGCAAACATTCACAAATTAGCACTTTGCTTCAGATATGCTAAATGTTTTTATGAAGATGAGTAGGGCTATCTGTTAAATTGAAAACATTTGGAATTTAATTCATACATTTTCAGGAAGATTTACATTGTTGAAAGGTATTCAAATACGCCACAGAGTTGTTCATCGCGAATCAACAACTCTACATCCGATGCGTCGGCATATTTTTTTATCACGCTCAGGTGGCTAAAGACACCCTCGCGTGATAAAAATATGCAGACTCATGGATGCATCGTTGTTGATTCGCAATTAACAACTCTGTGGCGTGTTTGAATACCTAAGCGAATGCTCCTTCATGGGATGCTGCATACAGTGTATACCTGGTGAATCATTCTGTACTAACTTTGTCAACAAGCTTCATCATTTACACATTGATTAAAGTCCGTATGCACAAAGCAAGACCAACAAAGTGAAATGTGAAATTCGGAAAAATAACACATTCTGTTTAATCCGGGACTATCTTAATTAGTCCAATTCAGTTCCAATACAAACATTATAGAAAATCCAGTATATATCTTTAAGCAAGGACATAAATTGTCACAGATTCAAAAAAAGTGTTACTTTTCAAGGAATCAATTTCACTTAGTCCTGGACAAACTCAGTCCTGCTTGTGTATACAGACCTATAATGTGTTTGCAATTTATGAAATCTGCCCCTGATGGTACCGATCTCTAGTGTGCTTGTCAATTTATTTGACAAGAAGTAAAATTATACCTTTGTTAATACATTTTGACTCTGGAACAAAACTTGGTAAGTTGATCCTGGCTGGTTTAAGTGAAGGATCCCCACGGTCCCGCACTCTTAGAGATTACAACAGAATCTGAAATGATGCTAAGATTGAATGAAGCGAGTTGGGTCACATTTAAAGGTACATTTCATGATTCTCATGTGACTACAACCTCACCTCTAGCTAAATCAGAAAAACACAACAAATAAATGCATGCTAAAAATTTTACTTGATTCTGACCATTCGTTTTCAACTTGCTTTTCAGTATTCTAAAAATCCCCATAGGCTACTGTGTTGTAATTACTGTCT
>JXSR01S073704.1:35768-56935 GCA_000969725.1 Ophiothrix spiculata | reverse complement strand
TTTTTGGCAATATTTCAAAAAATAAGATAAAAATCAAAAATTTGAGAAAACCTTCCTAGACATTTGTTTCTAAATTCCAAAAAGCAAAAAAGTTTACAATTTCACGAATGCAAATTTTAGTTAGACTTTCCAGAAATTTCTGGGGCAAAAAATACATTTTTTGCCAAAATCGACATTTTTGGTCAAAAGTCGATATCATCAATATGTTATGTAAAAATTCTAAAAATGTATACTTTTATATGGTTTATGTAATTAGTTCGAGAGTTAGAGTTTAAAATCTGTTTATGCAGGTTGAGGGTCTACCCCAGCCTTAATGTTAAAAATATCAGATAGAGCAATGCCATGAAGTGCTTTATGAACAAGAGAAAGAAATTGATAATTCGCTGCTTGATTTGAAACAGAGAAGCAAATTATTTAGCGCAGTTGTATTTCTCTCCATTTGCACCAGTGAGTCCTGGGTTCGATTCCCACCCTGGCACTGTAGGTGCATTTGGTTTTCAGTCTATGCTTTCTTCCACCCCGTTTCTGCAGGATCTTCTCCGGGTACTCTTGTCTTTTTCGTGCATTTAAAACTGAATAAAGATGAAAATAAGCTTCATCAGAGGAGTTTTTGGTAATCCTTGGCTATCAGTCTAGAAAATTCTTCCTTTTGTTTCTTTTTTAGCTAGTGGAGTTCATTTATGAGTTCAGATATTTTTGGTCCAAACTTGTGTTTCCTGTTGTTTATGCCTACTGCTGGTTTGAAATTTCTTATTTATCCCAACAAGGCCTTCTGAAATACATAGAATAGACTGACATCAGTCAAGTCTTTGTTTATTCACAAGATGTATGTACTTTTTATTTTGATATTTTTAATCTTTTCAGTAAGCTGACCTTAATCCAGGAATGTTGTGCAGTCCTAGTAGAAGAAGCCACTTGCTTTCAGGGTCTACTAGGCCTACTGGACAAGTACCCAGAGCGCAGTGATATCACTGTCAGAGTGTGTTTTATATTAGGCAATTTAACTGCAAGGAACGATGACTGTCGGTACTGCCTATTCAACGCACCTAATGCCATGGATATACTTGTGACAGTGTTCAGGGGATATTTTGCCAAAGATTTAAAGGTAAGTACATGCACTTTCTAATATTTTTGCAAAATAATGTTCATGTCACTTGCTATACTTTGATCAACACCAAATAGGCGGGCCTCTTCACATCGTGAATTGGTACAGATAAGCGTGTGCGTAGCAGGACACAGCATAACTGCAGGAGACAACAGCGCGCGATGCACGTGTGACTCGCGCATCAGTATCTACGGCGTGCGTGTAAGTAGGATTATGTTTACTACGGATGAAGAAAAGCCTCATAATTCCCGCCTATTTAGTGTTGATCAAAGTATAATCAAATGAGGCAGTTCTATTTTAAGGAATATCATAAAGCGTAATTAGACTGGCGACCATCTTGGATTGTCGCTCAAGTTATTGTGCCTCCAGCATTTTATGGAATCAGAGATGCCACTTCTCAGGATTTTTCCGGATTTCAGGATTTTTTTGCTCCCTATCTGATTTTTCAGGATATTTTTTTACTCCAAATTTACTATTTTCAGCCCTTTTTTTAGATTTTTTGCCAAAATGTACGCGCATTTTCAGGATTTTTTGAAAGTTTCAGGATTTTTTAGTGATACTAAGTGCCACACTTGAGACTCTTTAACCAGAGCTGACTCCACTGGAATTGTGAACACAGTTTTTGCATGAAACAAAATGCACACACTGTGTATGCATCAAGATTTACGCAATCTTCCATTTTGAATAGACACAAGTCCTACAATAGACCACTTTCGTATGTCCCATAATGCATCTCGAATGTACCGTAAATGTTCAGTTGACCATTTTATTACGTTCTGCGCAAATGACGTCGTGCGCACAACGTAGTAATATAGTCGTTCCCGCAAAAATGCCCGTATTTGCGGTACTTTCAAGATGCATTATGGGACATACGAAACTGGTTTATAGATTCTTTAAATGTGTTTAGCCTAAGGGTGTAAATGTCCATGTTTAGGGTATATCTGTATCAACTTGTGCTTTGGCTTCCAACTTAAAACAGGACTTAAAGGTGCAACTCATGATTAGGATGTAACAAAAAACCTCAAATCTTTTTCTAGCTTAATAAAAAGAAGAGTACAACAATTGAACATAAATGCATGCAGAAAATTTCATTGAATTCAGATCATTCCTTTTAAAGTTACAAGCTTTTTCAGCATTTTAAAATCTTCATAGGCTACTGTGTTGAAATTACAGTCGGGGCCCTGACATTAATTAGAAAATGACACATTTTCTCACCTTTCTCAAAAATCAAGCATATATGACAGAATGGTTTGGGGATTGTAATTTATACCAGTCATATTCTTACCAGCTAAAAAAAAAATCAATTTTAATTGAGGGAGCACACCAGTAATTCAGCTCCCATAGGGAATACATGTAAATATATGATATTATATAACGGCCGATTTCATGCCTTTTGGGCAACATTTACTAGCCGTGACACCTATCAATGGATTCAGAACGGATGAAATTTTAACATATGTTTCAATACCGGGGGGTTTATGTTATTAGATTTTGCTCCAAAGAGCGCCCTCACTGTTTTTGACCCGTTTTTAATCCTCCTAACGCTATTCGGCCTCTTGCGCATTTGACCGGACTACTTTTGCCGTGAAAAAGTTAAATTCATTATTGATGCATCGAAATGAACACGTAGACTCTAAACTTTCGTTTTATGATTTAAAAACCCCAATGAGCCAAAGATAGTCTCAAACGAGTCCAAAACATTACTCAATTGCTTGCGATTTTAGGGACTATTACCCAACATCCCACCATTTGTGAAGTGATTTACTGGTGTGCTCCCTTGAGGTGACAAAGTGGATCATGAATTACCCCTTTGAACTATGGCATCAATGGCTTGTTACAAGCCACTTATGTGACGGGCAAATTATAAAGTAAGAAATCTCATTTCAAAAACAATAAACTCTAGTAAAATTTCATGTTGAACAATCCTTTTATTTTCAGGCTCTTCGAGAACCAACCAAGGAGGCCAATTCCAGGGGATCGTCGTCATCAGGAGAGAACAGTCCTAGTATCAATAAAACGGAAGATGTATTAATTAAACTTGTGCGTATCATAGCCAATCTGTCAATTAATCAAGATATAGGACCGCTAGTGGCAGCTAACGAGACCTGTGTGGATTTACTCATGCAGGTATTAGGTAAGACAACCTATGCACCGCAATGGTTTGAAAACAAAATCTGTAAACACCAATCTCAAATTCAAACAATTTGACTCATGCCAAATGCATTGATATTCAAAGTAATGTTTGAAGACTCTGACTCAGTGGGTATATTATGTAAGGTTGGTTATTATTAAAGGCATTAACCATGATTCACTTGGGAATGAAAACTTGTGAAACTTATTTGAATCAAAGAAACACCTATAGAATCAAAACAAACAAACAAAATCATATTATTTGCTCTAAAAAGACAATTTCAGCCAAATTCTTCTGTTAACAGTGTTTTTATTTTTGTTAAGTTTGGGAATCCAAGTGTACAGCTGTTGATTTAAAAGTGAAAGTATTTTTAAGGAAGGTTACACATACTTAAAAATATGATCTTTCACTAAAATATATTTTTGGTAACAAGGAAGTTTACATTTTTAGAAATACTGTCTCTGAATTTTTACATCTCCAGAAAATTAAAATTCAAAGTACAAAGAAATGTCTGTTTTGATATAAATGTTCAAGTTCAACAAGAATGGTTAAGGATATTAGTTAGTAGTTGGAAGTACTTTCTGAAAATGCAATAAAATCAGTAAGTGTGAGGAAAGCTTGAAGGCTAATGCTGTTAAACTTCACTGGACTCACATATTTAGGATTTTGTTTTCTGTTTTCAGAAGCTCATCTATACAACTGTAAAATCACAATAATTAAATTGAGCTTAGCACTTAAAGCAATATTATAAGATTTGTTTCAGAAAAGAGACTTCAGGATACGGAATTTAATTCAACAAATTGGCATAACTGAAAAAGTATCAACTTTAGGTTAGATCATTTGGAGGTTATCTCAATATCTACCAGAGACAAACTCAAATCATTTAAGGGGGCATCTACCCTCGATTTTTTTTCCAGTAACAAAAATGATATTTTAATAACATGAAGAAGTACTGATTTTTTTCTTTCAATTGCTTCAAATTTAATCAAAATCGGACATTCCTTCGCAAATTTACAATGTTTTAAGCTACTTAAAGTCTTATTTCTTTCTTTCTTTATAGGAATTTTTAAATGCGTTTATCTCAAAATGCGATTTTCGGCTACTCGGAAACTTGCCCCTCAAAATTGTTGCACTTCTAAATGGTGTATCACCACCAAATTTGGCTCAAATATAGTTTATGTAATGCTCTACAACTTAATGGGAGGATTTTTTGGAATTTGCTTTACTTTTTGATTTATGACCTTTCAAGGTCAAATCCAGCACGAAAAGTCTCTCCATTAAGTTGTAGGGCTATGCCTATATTATACATGAATAGTAAAAAATAACTAAATTAGTAACGTTAGGTACTTATTTTTTTGGGCAAAATTCACTTTTTCATTATGCCCAAATTTGACTGCCATGACCTTTGACCCCAATTTTCTTAAACCTCAGTCAATATGCTTTGTAATGATATATAACAGCTATACTTCCAACATTCGAACTACTTTTACCCTGCTTTCAAAATAACACCTCAAAATGAGGGTAGATACCCCCTTAAAAAAATAAAAAGTCATGGATGATAACCCTGTTCTTATAGTATTGCTTTACATAAATAGTTGCAAAATTATGAGTGAGAATCATTGCTGAACAAATATTACTTTTAGGAGTTTGCAAATTAACTGGTAAATCATCATTAAGGACGGATTGTAAAAAAAATCAGGTTTCAATTGGGAAGATTCATGCCTGGGAAGAAAAATTACCAACAATTGAAAAGTCATGAAAATTGGTGATAATGCAATTCACAAAATAGATTGTTGTTTCACAGAATCACAGGGATAAAAAGTGCTGATAGTGTAGACCCAATACTTAAACTACCGTAATTGTATTTCTGTTTGCAAAACAACTAACTAAACTGTATGAAGGTATACATTTCCAGAAGCAATTTACATGCTGAACAGGAGAGTTATTTTTTTTAATACTTTCTATGTTTTTTAGTATTTTTAGCAGAAATCATACAAATCACAAAGATCAACAGTCAATCAATACAATTACTTGAAAAAAAATATAACGATAATTAAAATTGCCCACCCAAAATGTGTGATTTTGTCAAAAAGTGACCAAAATAAAGTTGGCTTTTGATTTACAAATATGGCCAAGAGCTGGTCACAAATACAGATTTTTAGTGAACATTTGGATTTTTCAACAAAGATTGAGTAGCTTTACCAGTACACATGCAATGTTTTTTGTTAATGTGTCTGTAGACTGTCTAATGCCATATGACATTCTTATTCATTGTTTTTTGCAATTGATTCTTACAGATTATAAAGATATTAATAGCAGTGAAGAGTTAGTTTTAAATACTGTCATCACTATCAATAACCTGTCCTTCTATAACACCCCTGGCAGTGCAATAACGGAGCGCCAACTGGGAATCGCAAGGTGTAAGTATTAGTATATATAGAACCATCAATTACAATGTTTTAGTTATACTGGCCCCAAAATAAATAACTGCCCATTGCAGTGATGAGTGAGGGCAATTTATGTGTAGACCATCAATGTAAGCTTCCCAATCATCAATTTTCTTCTTCTTCTTCTTCTTCTTCTTCTAACTGAATATTATCACACTACAGTGGGGTGCGTGCTCCAAGTCCAAGGTAACTTAATGCAATATCCATCCAAAAGTGCAAACATATTTACAGTGGTGCAGTTAAAAATATTTACAGGTGCGGTTAAAAATCAGGATACTACATGTTTACTTGGAGCCAGTCCTCAATGCAGCCTTGAAAGCATTGAGGGTAGGAAAGTCTGCAGGATCTTTCTCCAGAAGGTTCCAGTCCTTTGTGGTGCGGGGAAAAAATGAAGAATGATACGTCTTGCTACTGCAGAATGGCGTCCAGAAGCGGGATTTGTGACCACTAGTACTTGTTGACAGAGTGGTCAGGAATTGAGTCCAGTCCATGTCTACCAGGTTGAAGCGTATCCTGTAGAGCATTGAGAGTCGGTCTTGTTGACGTCTGCTCTGGAGACTGTTCCATTCAAGGTCGTTTAACATGGATGTAACACTTGCATGGCGATCGTAGTTGCCTGTGACAAACCGTGCACATCTGCGCTGGACCTGTTCTAGCTTGCCAATGTTCCTCTGGGTGTGTGGGTCCCATGCTGCCGAGGCATATTCGAGGATAGGTCGAAAATAGGTCTTGTAGGTACCATATAAGCTCATATTTTTCTCAAAACCCTGCCAATTTTTACTGGAAAATTAAGTTTACCAAAATGAATATCAAGTAGCTTTCTATGGGTGGATCTTGGATATATTTTCGCTTGTAACATCAAATTGGCTCAAGTTATATGAATCAAACTTCAATGTTGTATAGTATGGGTAATTGTCCATCAGTTTAAAATGAGGACAAAGTATTTGTCATTTTTGTGACCAGATCAGGGGCCTATTTCACTAACATTATTTTTTGCGATGATTGCAGACACTCTCGCAAATTAGAAGTCATCACAAATATCATTTGCTTTTCCATTTCATTATCATCTTTTCACTTTTATATCTCCATGGACGAGCCTATCATCCAAATATGGCGCGAAATAAAATCATGTGATATCAAGAATTTGTGATGACTTGCATTTGCGATGTTTTCTTTGCGGATGCTCATAAGCACTCGCAAAATATTAATCGCAAACAAAAAAATCGCAAATGATTTGCGATTATTTTTTTCATCGCAAATCTAAGTGAAATCGGTTTCGGAAATCCATCGCAAATCGTCGTCAGTATAATTTTTTTAGACTAGGAACCTCTAGTGTTTGGTCATTTCACTCTATCGTATCAACTAAAATAGATTGCATGACTTAATCATCTTATCCATATTTGCTAAGGAGTTTTGTTGTCTTGGTTGACTAACATTTTCACACTTTTTGACCTGATTTTCCACACATTTTTGCACTTTTTAAATACGGCCACGCTTTTTGCCGCTTTAAATCACGCTAAACCCTGATACTAACTGTAATGCAAGTTTATGAAAAATGGCAGGTATTGTACTTGTTTCTTGTTTCTTGTATTCACATTGCAGAGATATTTCAAGGGATTTTTCACATTAGATAAGGTGTTGAATAAAAGTAACACATGGCAGCCATTGTAGATACAACTTTCTTGCTTTCAGTTGTCATTGATCTTTGTTTTTTTGTGTTTTTGTTTGTACACAGTATTACTGAAATTATTAATGAATGACAACATGGCAGTTATGATTGAGGCATCCAGAGTGTTTGGCAATTTATCTAGAGCAGTGGAAATCCGAGATTTCATCACTAATAAGAAAGGTAGGTATTAACAGGCATCCAAGCCTTGCACATATTAGGCTAGTTTAAATCCATAGTTTACGAATTGTTCAATCTCAAATAAAGAAAAAGTCAGCAGTTTTTGTTATCTTATTAGAGAATAAAAGATAAGATTTATTGTTTTGCCTGTCATTTATCGTCTCATAATGGATGGGCGTACATTATTTTGAGTAATGGGTGCCGCCACAGCGGGTGCCCATTACGAAAAAATAATGTATGCCCATCCATTATGAGACGATAGATGACAGGCAAAACAATAAATCGCCATCTTTTATTCTCATTCTTATTCACAAATTTGAGTCATTTATAAACCAAAAACGATGTAAATTATTGTTATAACTATAAACATTATCATTGCAAAAACGTACACCCCTATTCAAACATGAAACATTCCAAACCCAGTAAAGCTGTTCGCGTCGGATGTGTGCCGTCAATTTATCAGTCTACATCATACACTGGCGGTCTAAAGTATTTCCGCACAAACAATTTATTCAGCCATATCTCACAAGGCTTTTGGTCAGATCTGATAGGTAATCTAGTTAAGTGTAAAATTGAGCTCCGATTGGGATCAACCCCCTCACGTACGGGTAACAACACATATATTGCTTAAGAACAAATAAAGATAATGATGTTACCACTTTTTGTCTCGCCTGAAAATTTTTCAGGAAGAGACATACCATTCCTTAAAACTGTTTGCCGTCCACATTTCTTGTCCAGAGCAAATCTTGGAAACCGTATGCCCTATGTTGATGATATTTGGGGAGTAGGTAGGGTTGAAGCTGAACTGGTGCTGCGTACAATTTGAACGCAAACTATGCATATAAAGTACCTAATTTGAATAATTATGTGTAATTTTTATTTTAAGTATATCTCCTAAACTGTAAGGGCTATGGTAATGAAACTTGGTGACATGAAGGGGTTCGGGATTGGCACACGCAACCCACCTTTTGGGGTGCGATGAAGGTCTTTCAAGGTCAAAGGTCATTTGAGGTCAAATTTCAAAATTGTTCAAAAAGTTGATCTGAGGTCATTTTGAGGTCAAGGTCATAACTCATGAACCCCTGACCCCACATGGATTAAACTTGGACCATATAAAGTGCTTGACCCAAGGGCAAGGTCAGTCAAGGTCAAAAGGTCATCTTAGTCAAAATGGTCAAATCGTACGATCTTTCCCTTAGGTTCTAATGTCAAAAGAAAGGTCAACTTTTCAAGTTTGTCCAATTTAAAAGGTTAAGGTGTCAAATTGTTCCATTATGATGGATGATAAAGTCGGTGATTAACAAAGTAAGTGATTAACAAAGTAGGCGGTCAATAAAGTAGGCGGTCGATAATACACGCGAGACTACCGGTTCACGAACCATCTTGTTAGGTGTAAATATTGTTGATATAAAATATGTGTAGTATTTAGACTATGAATTTAACGAAGTTAATTCTCAAATGACAAAATTTTCCTGACGTTAAACAAAGCCTGTCAATCTTTGATTTCAGTTGATGAGATGATGCTGACGCTACTAGACGCTGGTAGTCGAGAGGTAGTGTACACGGCATGCGGGGTCCTTATTAACCTTATGGCAGATGAACACAGGAGACTTCTACTCAAACAAGATGATGGTGTCCAAAAGTAAGTAAGCTTTGTTAATGAGATAACGACGCTACTAGACGCTGGTAGTCGAGAGGTGGTGTACACGGCATGCGGGGTCCTTATTAACCTTATGGCGAAAACTGCCCATTTCCAAGCTACATGGTAGTATGTGTGCATATACCTTTTGAACAATCCTTTCTAAAGTTTGAAGAAGATTTGTCACTGTCAGTGGGATTATATTCTTGTCATTATGAAAATTTAGTTACATGAAACTGTACACATCGAAACCATGTGGCATTATGTGCATCGCTCACCTGTATGATCCTTAACAAAGTTTGAAGATGTGTATTTTAGAGGGATTACGTGCTTGTCATTATGAAGTAATATTGAGTGTGACTTAATGTGATGTTCATGGTATATATGTTGTTGTGAATATTTTCAATTTTGAGGTTTCACTATGAATACAGTTATAATAATACAGTGTAAAATTTGTAGCACCATAATAAACCGTGATAAGACCAAACCATAATATACAAAGTCACAGAGGTACTATATATAATTGTGGGTTAGGCCTATTGTGGGTGCCCATGCATATAACAGCAATTTTTGTCACATATGAGAATGAAATTGAATTTTTGTAAACTTAATTAATAAAATGCCTAAATAAGCTTGAACATGTTTCAAGCATATGTTATAACACACAGAAGTAAATGGATGAACTATTTTTTTTACAAAACGATAACTAATAGCTGAATGCTGCTTTGTCATTTGTTTATTGTTAGGTTAATAGAAGTGATGCGTGATTTTGGCCGCACTGATTGGCAGCTTGCTGCAATGGTGTGCATGACGTTATGGAATTATAGCGACAACATGTTCAGTTCCGTGGAAACATTTGGAGAAGATCAAACTGAAAGCTTGATTGATTTATTAGTGGACCTGCTAGGTGAGTGGTTTGTGGTTGAGAAATATCTGTAAAATCTGTTTGTGCATGGTGTAACTTTATGATTTGACTTTGTGCATTAGTGTAATTTTTTTATTTTTGTACAATAGCACAGAAAAGGCAAAAGCACAATTCCAAAATCAACTCTTTTGCTTGGACTAGTACTCCTTCCATTAAATGGTCACAGACTATTGGGATGAGACTTGCTTAAAGCACAGCTTATCTGTTCTGTAGGTATTTTTACAAGAGGCCAGTATCATGCATGATACATAAATAGGTAAAAATTCACTGGGTATGACTTCCTTTTTGACTGACATGTGAATTGCACAGGGGTGCACACCTACCTTTCTCATGATGATCAGGAAAATGTCCCACAAAATAAGGATGTTGTCCAGACTGATTTTTAATGTCGACATATCGCAATAATTTGTTGTCAGCGTCGACATCAAGTTGATATTAAAGAGTTGTTTTTTGCGGGAAAAACAAAATTTTTTGCATAAGCTTCATGGCCCGTTTTAAATGTAGACTTACCTATAATGTAGGAATGTGCTAGTTCTTTCTGTGTACAACAATATGGACGATATAAAACTGATATTTTGTAACTTTTTTGTTGTAAACCACCATAATAACTTTAAATGTGTGTAAATGACAAATAACTAATAAGTAGATGAGAAAGGAAACAATAATTTGGATTTTCAGCATATTTTTTGTGAGTGATATTGTTTTTGTTTTTTTGACTCAGTGCCTTATATGTTAAGTTTTTTTACTTGCATAGTTTATGAGATTTCATGTGGACATGTCGAGATATGCTTTATGTTGACATAAATGTCGGCAAAAGGCATGTTGACAGAAACCTCACCAGAAACATCCTAATACCTTTTCTCAGAATGATCAGGCTAATTGCCCAGAATTTACCAAATTTCTAATAGCATACTGTACTGCAAAATGTAAGAATTGCAATCCCTTCTTTGAATAATGATGGCCTTTGGGACAACATTTTGATCTTAAAATCTATTCCATTTTTGTTGTTTATATTTTTGCAGATGAAGAAACTGCTTTTGACACACCAGAGACTGCAGATTGGGATGAGGAAACGCAGGATTTCATGAAATCTTATTGGCGGTCTGAGTTCTGTCCTGTTGCTACACAGTTGCTACAAAGAGTGGAGAGATGCCAGTCTGCTCTAGTACCTATTGGTGACGAAGATAGCTGAGACTGTATTGATGATAATGATAGCTGAGATTGTAGTAAGGTACATGTAGAGTTCATAGTACTAGACGTCACAGTCATGATACTAAAGTCTTTGCCAAAACTCCTCGGACAAAATCGGTCACATGACCACAAATTGCAGGGCATCGGTCGCGTTTGTAAACAATTAGCCCTGCACTATGGATGTTTAATTACATCGTCCGAAGAATTGCTACGACGACTATAAGCTTGTTATGGCTGACAATCAAGTTCCACTGCTGTATAGTGAGAGCAAAAACAGGGAACACAAGTTCTGTAAGTGTGGGCTTGTCACCTGAGAAAATGCTTGAAAGTTGTTTCTCAAAATTACTACACAATACCATCAATTTTGAATATGGGCTTGATTCCATTAAAAGGGCAAATAGCAATTTTTTTGGCTCAAAATATAAATTCAGTGTGCAAGATTGAGGATCTGCCCACGCTCTGTAACCTTTAGATTCCACAGGTTTTAAGAGTAAGAGATGGAGGTCTGGTTTTGGCACATACGAGGGGTGTTTAATAAATTTGTGGCCTGATGTAGAAGGAGATCACCTATGCAGGTTTCATTAATAAGTTGTGTAGTTTAACTTGGTTAATGAATAACTGAAAAGTTTCAAGTAAGTACCTACCTTTACTTTGATTTTACTGAAACTTAAACTTTCTAGTTCAAGGTTTCTAAAACTTGAAATTAAGCATTTAAAAGCTGATAAATATGACAACTATAATACCAAGATCTGCCACATGTATCTTCTCTCGACTTTTTAAAAAATCTGCAGCCCAATTCTTTAATGCTACTGTAAACGCCAATATTTTTGCACGGCCAATTTTGGACCATTTCGCGCGTTTTTATTTTCGCGCACGTGAACATTGGGCTAGTATGGAATTTCCTTCACAACAAATACACTTTGTAGCGCGAAAAATACCACTTTTAAGGAGAAATCCTTGTGAAATGTTGACACCTTGCCTTTGTTGAATTTGTTGGGGATAGCACCTGGGAGAGAGATATAAAGTAATTGTATATCAGTTAAATTTTGTTATACCATCAGTTTTTAAGGTAAAATATCAACTCTCAGGAACCTCTAACTGGAAGGTTTTAAACCAATACTATAAAGTGTTAAAATTGAAGAGCCCCTGCCACCCCAGACTTTTGATTTATTTAGCTTAATGGGATTGTTTTTGGTAGATATTTAAAATACCCTTCAAATGATTTGGCTTAGATATGCTTACTTTTTCTGTTATGACCATTTGTTGAATTAAATTCAGGATCCCGAATTTAATTCCATGTGTATTAGTATAGGAAAGCATGCATGTACTTTTTATCCATTTTTCTATGCCAAAACAAGTTTTCGACAAAATACACTTGAAAATTGTATTCTTCATTTTGGACTGTTTTTACTTAAAATCATTTCTGATCAAAATCTCATAGTATTGCTTTAAGTTTTCTGTAAAATAGAAACAAAAGCAGGTTTTCATCAATCAAGTTGAACTACATCCCATATTAATTAATATACAAATATTGAATGCAATAGTATACAAATATTGAATGCCTGAGAGTGCAATGGTACAAATTTTGACTTTTCTATTTCACGAGGCGTAGCCGAGTGAAATGGATCAGTCCAAATTTAACCGAATGATATATTTGTACTATTGCACGAGCATAGGCATTCAATATTTGTTTTATATCATGATATCACACATGTTTGTTTCGTGCCTTGCAATGGAAAAAATTATTGCACGGCTCAAATCACTGTAATCATGATATAATGTAAAATATATCATGAGGTCAAATTTTGACTTTTCTATTTCATGAGGCGTAGCCGAGTGAAATGGATCAGTCCAAATTTGACAGATTGATATATTTTGTACTATTGCACGTGCATAAGCATTCAATATTTGTTTTATATAATGATATCACACAGCTTTGTTTCATGTAGTGCAATAGTACAAACTATTGCACGGCTCAAATCACTGTAATCATGATATTAAACCGCATAGCTCATCTCCTTCTACCTCAGGCTAGGAACTTATTGAACACCCTTGTATGCATCACCATATAGATGTCAGAAGACAATGCTCAAGTCTGATTGCAAGATTGTGATACTGTAAAGCATGTATAAAAATGCTTTCCCTTGTAGCAAGTCCACATGGTAGGCAAACAAAACAGCAGCTTGGTGGACATGATGTGGCTTGATGGCCAGCCTCCTGTTATTGCCTCGATCAGCTCTTATTTACTGGTGCACAGAAATGTCAAATAATCTTTTGTAAAGATTGCTGTGTCATTGAACTTGGTCCATAGAGATAGGCCTTTATGGTTTACATTGTATTTTTGTACAATATGTACTCAAGTATATTATATCTTGATGTGCAATCAAAAAGAGTTAACATGCAGATATTATTTCCCCTAAAAGCTGGGATGTAAGGGACAAAACATTTAAAAGCCTGAAGAAGTGAAGGAAAGGCCTGAAAATGGTGTAAAAATTTCCAAAATAGGCCGAAAATAAATAAAGCAGCACAAATTTTGACAACAGACGGGCCTAAATTTAGACCCTGGCCTGAAATCTTGCATCCCTGCTTAAAGCTAAGAAAAAATAGGTAGCAAGCTCTGTTTCATGATAAACTTTGTCAAGTGTGGAGAGGAGATGTAAAATAATATTATTGCCATTATACATGTAAGGTCTTATGATCCTTTTATTATACCAAAACTAAACTAGTCTTTTTATTGTGCACCTGGTGAATTAGGTGACATGCTTGTTTGGTATACAAATGTTGCGTTTGTACAGACCAGATTTAATCCAGGTTTGTTTGTTTTTTGCCCGAGATAAATGCCATGGCATTTGTTGTCTGGCTTTAATCAAAGATGCATCAATTTCAACATCGTTGAAAAACTTCCTTATGGAATGGAAAACCTTGGGGACAACAGAAATGACAGCATTTCCACTGGCATGAAACACAAAGTATATCTGCCAAAGTCAAATATCAGGAAGTTGAATTGCATTTTTCTATTACACAGGACAAAGCCGAATAAAATGGGACAGTCCTAATATGACCAAAGGATTTTATTTTGCATGAATATTGACAGTTATGTCATCCTTGATTTAGGTTATTCAGTGTAATTTGATAAAATATAATTGCATGGCTCAAATTGATGTAACCATGATCAGGTATAAAGCATTATCACTCAGTAGATAAAAATACAGCAATACAACATTTGGTTAATAATTGAAAAGGATATTTCCGTATTGTATCATAACTTCAGAGTTCTATATGATACGAAATCCTCTATGTGATACGAAAACTGTATCATACAGCTCTTTCACCAGTCCAACTAGTATTGCTTTCGGAACATGATAGCTATATTCCAAAGCGCGCGCAGCTGCTGTGCGTGCGAGACTAACTGTTTCAGCCACGCGTTGTCCTACGCGATGCCGATAGAAACGACGCGCATAGCTGTCAATCAAACCCGGAAAATTACAAATCTAAAATTTATTGCAATGTTATAAAAATATAAAAATAACGATTTTCCAAGCATTTTTCCTAGTATTTTCAAATTTTTGCTATCAACGTTTGTTTTTACTGAGTGATAAATTCGTTATCCCCTGTTTGTTCTCATGCAATACGAAAAATATCAATGGTTTGGGTTCGTATCACACACGGCTTTCAGCCTCGTGTGATACGAACCCAAACCATTAATATTTTCTTGTATTGCATGAACAAACAGGGAATAACTAATAATATTACTAGGGTAGTGAATTCATTGAATGGTAGGCATAACTAGAATAATTCTGTTATGACTTTGTTGTAGTGATGATTGTATTTCAACCTATTATTGGAATCATTAAATTTTCTACAAATCAAATCTGCAGGGTGCGTATGATAGGAGCGTGTGCGACTAAGCATCGATAACGAAAATGCACTGCGCATATCTTGATTGGTTGTTTGACTCAGCCATCGCGTGAAAAAGAAAATCCTACACGAGGTGATACGCTTGTTCTCTCTATGCAGTTGTTGCATTCAAAATGTCATGGTTTGTAGGAAATGTAATGACTTCAATAATAAGGTCATGGTTCAAAATAGTTGATAGCTGGTGGTATAGTGTTTTCAATGATAAAATGTTTGAAAATATGTGATAGTAGAAAAATCTTTCCAAACTTTAATCGCTTACACTCTTATTGTTGTTAATATTAATTATATATCATTTGTTGCAAAATGAGCACATTGAACAAAGAATCACCTTGCATTTACATAGCCTTATTGTAATGGATGTATTTACTGCAATATATATATATGCCTTGTTGGTAGTATTCACAGAATTATACAGTGTTGCCTTCTGTATGCTGTTGTACATATATTTATTGTTAGTCTGAATATTTCTGAAGAATATATCGATAGTTTTATGGATATAGAAGGAAAAGGTAGTATCTGCCACCAACTTGATGTGGTAGTAAATAGGGTATGATTGGATGTAGCTACAAATGCTTTGTCCTCATTTTGTCATTTCTCATGCCCTAAATGCATCTTGTTGAAGTGCTACTGATGACAAATTTAGCACATGTAATATATCTTGGTCGTTTAGTCTAGTGAAACACAGCAGGTCTCTGAGTTCGTAGGCTGCAAATTAGAGCCCTGCTTTGGCCAACTTTGTCTTCAAGCCATTCCTCTGTTATGACATGGTACCACTTTTTATGTTTTTTTGTGTATCTTTTTCAGTACTTATTTTTGTGTATTGTTAAGTATTCCATCCACCCTTTGTCCGTCCATTTATTTAAGGGATCATGGAATGAATAGTTCACTTTATATTGAAGAAATTCAAAAGATATGTGCAATTGAATAATTTGGCATTATGTAATAATATAGGATGTATCCCACCAATGATTAGACAATAATAACTGCGCATCATCTTTTTTGAGGTCATTGTTTGAAATCGCAGGTGTTTGTTTTGGGCAGAGGTACTTTTCTGAGGGAGCGTCTGAGGCACAAAACAAACACCAACGATTTTAAACAATCACTGAATTAAAAAGATGGTGCAAAGTTATTATTGTCATTAACAAACATAATTTTATCTTTAAAATTCTCACTGATTTTGACCAAAAACGGGTGAAAATAATAATTTTATTTAGTTTGTTTCTTTGCCATCTGCTAAAAACATTGATCAGTCCAGGCACGGATTCCTTGTTGTGTTTAGTCAAACGCAGTCCAGGCACGGATTCCTTGTTGTGTTTAGTCAAACGCGCCGGCAGCAATATCACTGCATGCGCGTATTGTTTGTTGTGTCTAAAGCATGTACGCGTTATTATCACTAGCACTGCATTCCCGCAGGTCATTAACAGAAGTCATTATTACCTGATAATGACCGTGCAGTTGTTTGCATAAAAGTAAAAAAAAATAATCTTATTAGATTGGATCACGCTATTACGCAGGTTATTATTGAGGAGATAATGACCCCAATGTGGTAGGTCCTGTTTCATTTTAGTATAAGCAAAACCAGTAACACAAATGATTTGTAGGAAATTTACTGATTTTAATAATAAGTTTAAACCCACTTCTGTACACTGATACTTTACATGCTAAATAACCTTGAAGTAAAATAAATCACAAGTATTTTCTCCTGTTTGTGACAAGTATTATTGCCACATTTAGTTTGTGAGAGCAATGATTACAAAACAAGTTCAAAAGTCAGTGGACCATGGCAGATTGCTATCAACCTCATCCCTTTGTCTTACCCATGTTATTGTCTTCCCATATAGAATATTGAGCCAGTGTTGATTATGGTCTTACAAATTTGTATGTAATTTTATCATTGTCTATATACTGTCAAAGTATATATCAAAATCCAGCTGCATCATTAAAACAAGGTAAAGGAAGGCTTTGTTTTCAAAATATGATGATTTCTCAAACTTCCAAAGTGAGGATATAAATAGATAAATATCAATTTTAACAGCTTTATCAGAAAACCAATAGTTGAACCATTCAATTTCGATATGTTACAAACATCACACAACGTTAAATGCTTTTTTACTTGAACTTGAGCGTGTTTATACATGTAAAGTTTTGGTTATCATTATAACAGGATAACCTCAATCCTTCCAACATTAGGCAACATGGAATTCTGCTTTAAGCCAATAGCTGAAACAAGTTGGCAAGTGCTTTCAAAATGTCCTATTTGTATGATTTCGCTAATCATCATCATCATGCTATGGCTGCGGAGCAGGCGACTACAAGATTCCTCCAAGCACATCGACCTTGGGCAATTGTGGCATTTTGGTCAGCTGACACCTCATGATCGTCATACCCCAATGATTTCGCTAAAGTGTGTCAAAATTGATCTATTATCAACTGTATTTCCTAATAAATGTTTGATGTAAAGAGTATTGTGATACATATAACACCATTTTATAATTCTTAATATTGTGCAACCATTGAACAAACTGATTCCATGTTCAAGTTCAATAGATGACATGTAACGTTTTGTGACATTTGTGAGCACCCCAAAGAGTGGCCCAGTTGAATTGGAAAAGTAGATAAGTTGTATTGCCGGGTTGTAAATTACCCATATATGTGCTTACGAAAAGAAGTTCTTAGTTTCTGTTCTAAAATGTCATATTTATCGTGAGTCATGGTGAACGTTGTGATATTTTAGAAATGTTTTTTGTGATAAACTTCCAGTACCTTGATTTTGTGGTAAAACTTTGACAAAACAGTAACATTCCAGAAGTGGTAATAGTGATAGATTTGACCAGTATTTTGTATGATTGTAAAACTAAATCAAGTTCTCAAATGTATTATTAAAGTAGCACTTTCCATGTGTGTTAAGGTCACATATCCTACAATGAAATGTTGTTGTTTCAAAGATCCTCCTTCATATTTCTGTATTCTGTCTTGAGCCCTGGGCCTTGAGTAGCACCTTCACATAAATGGATATTTTATGTTCATGTATATAATGCAGGCATGAGAATGAAATTCCATGAAAAAATAGGAAAATTGTGGAAAAACAGGAGGACATGCTAAAACAACAGGAAAACACATACATTTGGCCACAAAAAAAAAACCCAGGAATTCAGGAAGATGCTCATGCCTGATAATGTATTGAATATGAAGAGCATAATGAAGGATTAATTCTGAGTGGCACCCCTGGTCCTAAATGCTATTTGGACCATGCAGTTGATTGGTTACAATGTCATCATTCTATAAGCTGTTTTCCGATTGGCTAATTGATGATCATATGATGATCATGAGAAGTAACTTGTCAGTAAGCTTTATTGTGATTGGCTGATCAAAGCGGTCTATTGATAACATATCAGACTGATCAGGGAATTTACATGTAAAGAAGCAGAAAGAACCAAGTAATAAGGCCAGCTATCCGCACACATAGGGTTAAAAATTCAATTTTTTTTAATGGCATTTTCTTTTTTTTTAATACGATTTCAAGAGATTTGTGTCTTTATTTTCATATTGAGAAAAAAAAAGGCTGCTTATGCATATCTCGTTTTGGGACAAAGGAAGCTGAGACAAAACGTTTGTATATAGCTGATTTTTGTGGAATTTCAAAATTGTTATGCTTAGTGTATGCATAAATGGGGTCATGCATGATTTTTTTCTGTATGTAAAATGTTTATCTGGCTCTTAAGCTATTTTCAACAAGTGTTTGTTTAGCAACAAAATAAGTGAGAAAAAACCAAGGGAACCAATACACTAGTTTTTTTGATTAGATTTCTTGTCCAGAAAATTGTCGTCATGCTCTCCATTAGCCTTAGTAGTTCCTTTAACCTGCATGAATTCCATTAAATTATTAATGAGAACAATATTAGATCAATAACTTTATTTTTTGTTTTGATCCTTATCCATGCATGATCCAGTACATAAGACCTTGGTTCCTCATTTTGTGATTAAGATTAAATTTGATCTTTCTATCAATCTTATAACATAAACGGTTTTTTTTTTTCGGT
Organism: Ophiothrix spiculata; assembly: GCA_000969725.1. Lineage (NCBI taxonomy): Eukaryota > Metazoa > Echinodermata > Ophiuroidea > Amphilepidida > Ophiotrichidae > Ophiothrix > Ophiothrix spiculata. Next base: position 37,693 of record JXSR01S073704.1, on the reverse strand, counting down.
TTGTTTTAAGTGCATTGTTTGGTGAAACCTATTTGACGATGTTTATTTTATTTTTGTGAAACTGTGTAGATATTATTTTTATTTCATGGAATCGAACCATGTTATGGGATGATATCTCAAATTGTGTTGATTTGTTAAACAACGCTAATATATATCATGCACTTTAAAAATTGCTCCTATATAAACTGATGATTTTTATGTTAAGATATGTTGAGATTCTATATTTGTATTTCATTTTATGTATATTACGTTGTATTTGACATATAAAGTGTTTGCTGTTGAAGCAAGCAGCTGAAGTGTAATAGTTTTGATAATGTGTTTTTCAACCTCTCCTTCATTAGGGGCGCACCATTAGATTTCCAGGTGGAGCAGGAAGTTGGGTTCGGGGTTTTCGTTCCGTTTGGTAGCATTTATTTTCCTAGAAATTAATGTTTTTTTCCCTAGGCCATTTCTTCTGCCTATGGAGGGGGAATATTTTGACAAACTTCCTGCTTCCCCCTCTGCCAGTGCGCCCCCTTATAAAAATGGCCCTACAAGTATGATACATGTATTCATGACTTTCCACTGATGTGCAGAGTGCAACTTGACAGTCGTTATGAATATGTAAAAATTTGCAGCAAACCAATTAGAATAAATGTTTACATTTGTACTTGGTGCAGAGTACATGTTTAGTTGCTTCAAGGCATCAGATGCGGAATCATTTTTCAAAATGGTAATTGCATCATGCATGTACTATATTTAAACCAAAGACTTTAATTTTATATGAAACAAGTGTAGATCTACAAAATGCCTTGACATTTAATGTCAAAACATGCCTTGTAAACTTAAATATTGTATTATTGTGTCTATTATTATTTTATTTGTAATATAAAGTGTGCCGTGTGCTTTTTTGGTACACCTTATTAAGAAGGTACTACGATGCTTCTCATTTGGGTTTTCATTTATTTTATCATAGCAGGACATTTTCAGCATTTAATTTAAAAGTATTATACTACTGTGGTTCTAATTTTATGAGTAAGGTTCTACCTTCCATTTTCACTGTGTAACAAATCCAAATATAAAGTGTCATGTATTTGATAACTTTCATGGTTAAATGGATTCTCTGTTGAAAAAGGTTCAACTTGGAAGTTTGCTACATACAACTTTTGACAGGTATTAACTTGTCCAACACTGAGCTGTTAAACAAGGCAAGGATAAAACCTCTATGATATTATAAATTCTTTTTCATAAAAGAATATAAAATTGGAAGTTCTGATGCAAGGCTAAAAATTGTACAGAAGTAAACAATATCGTTTCAAAGCTTTAACTTAGAGGTCTAGATGCATTGTGTCATCACCTTGAAAACATATATTGTGTATTCTCTATAAACCTTGAAGTATGCAACAAGCAATCACACTCCCTTACGAGATCCATAGCATATCACTTGTATTCTACAACATTGTGAAATGGTGGTTTTGTATTGTGTATGAGACTAGTTAATGATTGATTAGGATTGTTTAAGACCACATCACTGCGTATTAATATTTCCTTACATGAATTTTAAAGGATTTTGGCATTATTTTGGGCTTATTTTGTTGCTAACACATAAATAAACATTGAAAATCAGTTCATTTCAATATTCAGCAAGATTTGGGATGTTGTTATGATTCGAGAAATACAGACTAATTTACTTCCCCGTACGGTCATATTAGTTTATATGCGTTAATCGGCTGCTTGACAGGTATAATTGCTGCATACTTCAAGATTTACAGAGTATATAGACTTCACAATAATTGTGTCCTCAGTTAATCACAGCATTGTATTAACATTTTGGATTTCTTGCTCACTGCAGTAGACTTTTATACCAATCAGATGTCAAAGAGTAAAACTTGATGCTCTTATCTTAATGGAGGGAACTATATGTGACCTGCCATATCGAAAGGTAC
>JXSR01S073704.1:10160-22344 GCA_000969725.1 Ophiothrix spiculata | reverse complement strand
TTTAGCGATGGTCACTAACCCCGTTTTGATCGCTAAACTCCAAAAATGATCGCTAAATAGCGGGTATTAGCGATTGTTTTTGGAGTTTAGCGATCAAAACGGGGTTAGCGACCATCGCTAAATGTTAGTGAAATCGGCCCCTGGTGTGCTTCAAAAACACTTCTTAAGATATTCAGGTGTGCTGTAGGTGTGCATTTTGTATCGTAGACAGTGTTCACAGTGAGCCTATTTCTCCCGGGTCCCGGGACCAATCCAGGTCGGACCCGGGATGATAATCAAGTGTGAACAGAAAATAACCTTAAAAAAATCAATCCGGATTGATTTTTTTGAACCTGGTGAAGTGATGGTTTTAATCCGCATTCAACCCAGGTCTGACTCGGGTTGATCGCAGTGTGAACAGAAATGCATGTATCGATCCGCATTACCCGAAGTAGACGAGCATAATTAAAAAGAAATCATAAAGATTTCCTGGGATTTTGCAACTTCTTTTAAATAGTTTTAATTCAATATAGTTATTATATTTACTATCTAACATTTACTGAGAAAACAAACAATTTTTGAAGTTAAAAGCTCACGATTTTTTCTCATAATACAGTAAGGCTTCGTCTGATACCCTTCAAATGTTGTTCGATAATGTTCAACTCAAGATACGTAAGTTTAATCAAAGCCGAAATTATGCGTTCTAATCGTCATTTTGTTGCATACTTTTCTCTTATTTTCGATCAATCTGAGACTAGATCTACAATAAATAACTCTTTAATATGACTACTGTGAAGTTTTATGCAATTCTAACTTAGTATACCCATTCAAAATTCGAAAGTTATTCCACTCTTTTTCACTCCATATAGCTACATGTGTAAGGTTAAAGCTTTGCATTGGACAAATAAACAAGCCAGTCTATGCGGATCAATTTTCTGGGTGGGCAGTGTGAACACAAAATTTATCAACCCACGTCCCGGGTCGAATCTGGATAGACTAGGGTCCCAGGTTAATGACCGCACTATGAACACGCCCTAATTGTGTCTATTTTCACACTCCTCAAATTCATTTTAGGTGTGTGATGGTGTGCTATCGCACTCGCACGCCTCAAAATACAAGGCCTGCTATTGTTTATTCCAGTTGATTCCGGTTGGCTATTGTTTATTCAAGTTGAACTGCCCTGAACCGGCAGACAACGGCCGGTTGAGTTTTGAAGCTGTCCCTAAATACTTTGTATGTTGGATAAAGAATATGTAGAATGATGAGTGGATGTGAAATATCATGTCCCAATCATGTTATCCTTTAAGTTGCCAAATCCAATTATAATATGGCGAAGTATTGAAGAAACACTAAAGCTGAATTCATACTTAAAACGCAATGCGTTGCGTTTCCAATAATTTCCAATATTGTTCACCGCAAACGGCACCGAAACAGGAATTCACACTCAAAACGCACATGGACTGCATCAGCCGACGACATGAAAACGCAATGGAAAGTTCAGCTTTCCTCAACTCGGTTTGCGGTGCCGTATTCGGTGTTGCGTTTTGATATCGATTGATCGGAACTCCTCAAATCTTTTATTGCGCATGCTTGGTGCGTTTGCGTCAAGTCTGAATTCAGCTTAACACTGATGCATGGCACATTTTCTGTTTTGCATCACTGTGTTCATTTGGCTGAGAAATTGTATAAAACTGTAATTACGGCAAACTTATGATGAATGCAACTTGCATTCAATAATCTCTTCAATAGATCAGATATTTTGGTTCTGTGGTAAAGACCATATTTAAAACACAATGTGCCATACATTGCAGGAGTGTCAGAAGGAAAATTAAAGTGGTGCGGCTACTAACTGCTAAAATTGGTGCAGCATGCGGCCCGTTAGTTGTCAAAATTAAGGAAACAAATAAGACACAGAAGAAAACATCTACTAAAAACGAATTTCTCCATTGCTATGTTGTAGAAATTTATGCTAGGACTTGATTAAACCCCTCGAACTAAATTAAATTTATTACTTTTTTCTTTTTCTGGCTGAAAAGTGTTGCGGCCAAAGTGCACACAGCCTACACGTTCCTGATGCATTGAGTTCCTATGCTATGTGGCTAGAATCTAACTCATTATTATTATACAGGGTTAGTGTACTTTTTCACTTACAAAATTCAAGGACTTTTCCAAGAAGAATACAAGGACTTTTCCCCTTACCGGTGGCCGGCGGAATATGTGTGAAAAAATAAAATAAATTTGTTTTTCGCTCATTTTTGGATAAAAATAATTGCATGGTAAATTCTTTTGACATTTTGATTTTTAACATTTCTGACATTCAAAAATTCCAGGACTTTCAAGGACTTTATTCGATAAAGTCAGTTTTTCAAGGCCTGGAAATTGCAAAATAACATTTAAGGTCTTTCAAGTACGGGTTGTACTAACCCTGTTATACCTATTTGACCGTTACGTTTTAATAAAGGGCATCTGGGTACATACCTGCCATAATAAGAAGTCACTAAGTCTAACCTCGCCTGATGTTCTGACCAGTAAATCGGGATCTTTGGACTGATTGGTATAAAGACATCTTTCTAATAATTCTTCCGATATATCGCTGTACAGGAAACAAGTATAGACCTTAGTCAGTTACAAGAGTTATGTGGTTTTCTGCTGAAAATTTAGAAGAAATTATCAAACTGAAAACAAATTCCATGTACAGAAATGATACTTAACAAATATTTTAAATTATCACGTAATTAATATTAGACACTAAAATTAATATTATTGAGACCCTAGCTGACAACGACACAATTCCTCTGCTCTTCATCCTTAACCCTAAAAGAGCCGGGCTTTTTTGACTCATCTTACAGCCAAAGGGGGCAGATTTCGGGCCCCCTTAAGATTTCGGAAACCGATATATGAAACATAAGTGTGTGGTACCAGTGGATAGCTATGATTGGTACCAAAAAAATTCAAAACATACCTCGCATGACGTCACAGTGATGTCATAAGTGACGTCACCTCAAAAATGCGAAAATCACCAAAATCATGGTTTTTAACTATTTTTCAAGCAAAAGTAGGATTTTTAGCAATGTGTGTCAGAGTACATGTTTTTACTCCAAATAAACCAAATAAATGAGATAAAACAGAGTAGAAGTGTATTCTGAAAGGCAAAAAAGACAAAAAACACGATTTGTATGTAATTTTAATGGAAAATCAGTTCTTTGTTGTATCCAGCGCGCTATTACTATTATGCAACGCCACGTCATAACCCTACGTCCAATTTTTGTAAAAATTGTCTTAAATTGAGCGCAAGGCTTGAAGGGAAAAAGTCAAGAAGTTTCAGCGTGAAAAAATAACAACCGGCGAAGATATAACAAAATGTAGAGGGGAGGTGGATTCTGCCCCCCACTCTCCCCGGCTCTTTTAGGGTTAAGGACCATGGTTTTGAATCCTCAGGACAGTGTGTGTAGTGTTTATGTGCAAGACTAATGCACTCATTTTGACCAAGGTGTCAAACTGACATCATCAATGCTGTGAATAATAGGCTTGCAATGAAGAACAATGCGACAATCCATTACAATAACTAAGTTGAATGACCAAACCTCTTAGAAATAGAGATGTATACTTTTCAGTTATGATAATTTGCTGAATTAATTTTGGGATCCCAAATTTAATTCAACATGTATTAGTATAGCAAAGTGTATATGTGCATTTGCTTCACAACGAAACTGTGCACATGGATGCCGTAAGTTAGCCATAATTCTGTAATTTAAACTGTTTTAACGGTGTGTATTCCGTTCACTTTCACTCACAAAATCAAATTGGAGATTTTGATACCACACAAAATGCATATTTTTCTCATGACCCCTGTGAATTTTCACGCGCATATTATGTTTAATTGAAAAAAAAAAATACTAGGGATTTAAAGTGCGCTATGGCTTCCAGATTTGTAATTCCACTCGGCCTTTGCACACTTTACAGGTGTTCGCTGACTACTGTGGCTCAAGTAAGCTCCATTCCACACCAAGCATCATTTCAGGTTCTGCGACAACCTCTAAGGGCGCTGAACCTTGATCAGCCCACATACGCACCATCGCGGCCCGGATCAGCTCCCCGAGTTTCGTACGGGTTTCCACAAGACAATTAGCAGTTAGTTCCTTGTCCAAGGGAATTTCAAGCACACTCAACTTTTGGCACCGGCACCGGCGGGGTTCGAACTCGGGACATTCTGCACCGCAAGCGAGCGCCTAACCGATTAAGTCAACTTGACTGCTTGAAAAGATATGGTCTAAATTACTGGAATATCTTGTTAACAAAAGTCAGTATCCCATATGTTTCTATGGACCACTCTAATACACATTTTTGCCTGTGGAATTAATTTGGCTCAAAGTATGAGAATGAAACTTTAAAATTGCTTTATGACCCTTCATGCAATTATAAAAAAGTGTATTTTACATTTGTCACCAATCGGAATACCTACATTTCACTCAAATCTATTTTTGAAGCAAATATTGAATCGATGAAGTTTTAGTGAGTTTTTATCATTTATTTTCATTATTTATTTAAAGGTAGGTATTTCGATCTGGTGAAGAATTTAACATACTCTTTTTCCATATTTAAATGAAGGGTCATCACCTACATAAAGCAATCGGAAAGTTTCATTCTCATATTTTGAGCCAAATTAATACTACAGGAAAATATGTGTCTGAGAGTGACCCATAGAAACATATAGGATATTTATTTTTGTTAACAAAAATATTCCATTAATTCAGCAGTTTTTTGACCATATCTCTTCAACGAAACATAATATAGGCGTGAAAATTCACAGAAATTATGAGAAAAATATGCACTTTCATGTGGTCTCAAAATCTGCAATTTGATTTTGTGAGTGAATTTGTGTGCATGTGACATTTGCTCGATCCATTTACCTTGGTCTGAGCAATCCCATCTGTACTCCTTCAGCTAAATCTTTGGTTGCATTGGCTATTTCATGTCTGGCGGTGTATGCAAAACACACATTAAGGACAGCTCTGCAAAACATTACAAATATGTACAAAGTGAATATTTACACCTGAAATGAAGAAATTGCATGGAGAAATTCAGATCTGTGATGTCCATTAAACTGTTCACATCTAGGGCTGGACATAAGAACCTGTCCGACAGCCTGAGGCGGGTAAATTTGGTGTCGGGCAGGTGAAAATTGAAAGTTACCTGGTGGGGAATTTTTGTTGTATATGTTGTGTTTTGTGAAAACACACCAATATTTGCACCTTTTATAGCAAATTTTCCAAGTTATTATGAGGTTAGTAGTGTTTTGTTTTTTAATTGTTAGAATTCGGGCAGGTAAATTTCATGATGGGCATTACCTGCCCAACTGGCTATGCCAATGTCCAGTCTTGTTGGCATCTTGAATATGGTGCCAGCTAATTAAGCCAAATCATTTGATTTTAGAACACATACTATTCCTTACTTTCATGCAATGTATCAAATATTGTCACAGCAGGAAAATAAGCTATCTCATGGAACAAATTTATTTAAAGTTGACCTTAATGATAGACTCTTGCATTGCAGTGTTTAATCTACAATCTACAGTTGACTTCAGCAAACTTTTATGTTGCTTTTTTACATTCATATTTTTCTAAACCAAACCTTTTATTATCATTGATCCCCCATCAATTTTTTTATTTGGAACTTTGTTGATACAAATGAACGTCATTTTTGTAATGTCATCGATGATTACGATCATTTCTTTAAATTATAAAATGCAAAGAAAAGATATCTGGCAAAGTTTTCAAATTTCATTAAATATATGATGAATATTGATTTTGAGATATCTTTATATAAAAGATGGAAGAACAGAAATAAAATAAAAAAGAAAGAAATGTAAAAGCTATGAAATAAAGGCAATTGCTATACCTCTTTGAGGTTGAAAGAGAAAAAAAAATCATTGATGCTCTGAACGGTGGAGTGGTTAGATTGTCACAAAAGAAATCTCCCAAGAAAAGACAAACAACAAGAATGGTAAGTGCACTTGTAAATCTTCATTCTTTCCTTTAAGAAAAAAACAAACCCTTGAACAGTATTTGAACCTGAAACCTCTGTTACTTATAAAGTTTTAATAACCTGCGTAATAGCGCGATCCAATCTAATACGATTATTTCTACTTTTACGCAAACAATTGCGCGGTCATTATCAGGTAACAATGACTTCTTATAATGACCTGCGTATGTGATGTCATTAGCGCTGAATGCGTTTTCTCATAAAACGCCAATCAAGCGCGCGTATGCACCACACGCACGCGCGTTTATCATATTACGCGATGATCGTCATGCCAGGACCGATCGAAATTCTTTTAAAGGGATAAAAGTAAGAAATAAGTAAGAAATAGTATTTCTTTCAAAATAACACATAAAAGGCATTAAAAATGTCGAAAGACAGTTATTAATGACAATAATAACTTTGCACCATCTTTTAATTCGGTCATTGTTCAAAATAGTCAGTGTTTGTTTTTCGAGGTACCTTTCTTCGGGAGCTACGCTCCCTCAGAAAAAGTACCTCGGCCCAAAACATACACCTCCGATTTTGAACAATGACCTCAAAAAAGATGGTGCGCTGTTATTATTGTCTAAATAATATATCAAATACTGGACTTCTTACTTAGTGTTATTTCTTGAGATATAGATGACTTCTGCAATGACTTGTTGTAATTCCTTTGGTAGCATTGTCAGGTCACCTAATATGCGGATACACACCTCATGTTTATCTATCAATTCTCTGAAAAATAAAACAAATTGAATGGATTTCTTAGTTACTTTGTATTGTATCGTATTTGTGATGCCAACTGGGGAAAACCAGCATCCCAGTATATGCAACAATTTACATGCTACTTAGACCTAAAAAATTGATTGGCATAACATTGAAAAAAAATAGGTAGGTAGGTAGTTAGCATCCCCCCCCCCCCTTTATTTTCCCCAAAAACACCAAATTTCAGGCTAGATTGGGTGCTTTTTTCATTTTTGTTTAAAAAAGCACCCAATTCACTTAATTTGGGTGCTTTTTCCGACCCTATTTTTTTCAATTTGAACAGAAAATTGGGGTCGGTCAGGTTACGAAAATCAAACGATTTTTTAGGCCTCATTTTGTAACCTGGTTGAGAATTCTATAAAAATTGTCTGCACAATATTAATTAGTAGTCATGTGAGTGCAAGAAAGTCATATCTGCAATAGCTGCCATTTTCATAAATTTGTATTGCACACTGATATAATGTCCAGTTTTGGGTCTTGAATGGTTCTTCAGGTAACAGTGTCACCTCAAGAAACATTTCAAGAGCCACTGACACATTATAGAGACACTTTGAAGGACTTGTCACACTCCAGTGATAAGGTATTTTAAATGGAAGTGTCTATACGCAAGACCGTTGTGCACTTAATTTTGTAAAGTCTATACGCACGACCGTTCTTCCCTGTGTCTATTTCCATCCAAACCATAAGTAACACAGCAAAAACATGTCATAAAATCATAAAGCTATAATTAATACCTCCATGTAATAAATAAACAATTAATTTTTGTTAAGTCTATACGCAGGGCCAGCGTTGGTGGCAAAATCACAAGCGGCCGGGGGACGACCTAGTAGCTTTGTCTATCACACTCCGATCTATTGTATTATCGCGCGCAGTTGTTTTTAATTCGTTATTGAACAAATGTACTTATCCATTTATTCATTTGCTTATTTATTTATTTTATGATATGTTTTGCTGTGTTACTTGTATTTTGAATGGAAAAAGACACAGGGAAGAACGGTCCTGCGTATAGACTTTACAAATTTAAGTGCACGACGGTCGTGCGTATAGCCATGGCCATTTTAAATATGAGTTTTCTCTGATCAATCTGTCAGAACAACTGGTTCGCACGGTACCTACGGAATTCTTTTGACAATTCCTTCAGGAACTTAAATTCAGTCAAGCAATTTAGAAAGAAATTGAGACAAGAATTAATTAATCTTTGCCTACAATTAATTGCCTTTGCTTTGAGTACAGTGGCGTAACCAGACATTTTTTCGGGGGGTGGGGGGTCCTGCCCCACCCCTCCACCTCTGGTTACGTCACTGTTGAGTACCATTTTCCCCTTTTCTTTTTGATTAATTAAATTTTGGCTATATTGCCTTTTGCTTTGAGTACATTTCTTTTTGCCTTCTTTATGAGCATTGTCCGCATCCCTGTCTTGTCCTGTGGTTGGTGTATTCTTTAAAAAAAATTGTTTTTGCTTGGGGGAGGACATATTCACAGGCCTTTTTTGGCCTTCCAGTCCTCTCCCCCATAATTGTGTTGTTTTTTAGGCCTTGTCAAGATTTTGCTGTTTCTATTATTTCTTGTTTTTATATAAGATTTGTTTGTTTTGGATGTTTATGGAAAATAAAATGAACAATGAATGAACAATGAATATAACATGAGGCAGCAATTGCAGATACGACTTTCTTGCACTCACATGACGATCTGCACCATAGATTTGGAGATGTATACTCACTGTTAAATCCACCTAAAAATCAGAGTTCAAGTGCTGCAGATAAAAGTGCATTAACCCCTGTCTTCCTTTTCATGAAACCATGCCTTGTGTACGATGACATTTTGGCAAATAGGTAAACACATTGCTTGAGGTCAGGATGGGGTAGAGTGGTGATAGGGGCATGAATAAGCTATTGCTCAAGATCATCAAATTAGCCCCTTATCCAAAATGCTATTTTCATGTTTGACACTGGTACTTACTTTTCTTCTAATAATTTTCTGAATTTCTGTAATGCTAATTCCATGAGTCCGTCTACTTCATCTTTAGAGCGTTTAAAGTTTTCAATGCTGAATGCATACACTGTCACTTCAGTGATTCCCAGATCTAAACACCACTGTAATGTCTGAAACATAAGAAACAAATTTATAAAGGGAATATGTTTGTGTGAATCATCAATTAATTACTGAGCATCACAAATACAATGGCAGAACCTGTCTATTTCTGGTCCGTTTACTTTGAATGTCTTATGATAAAGCCACACTTATTTAATTGTTTGTCTCAAAGCTGCTGCGCACGTTAGTTTAAACATGCGCATTAACATCGCCAAATTGTCGAAATTTAAATTTTTCTTCTAAATATGTTTTTTTAATCTTTCAATTTCGTCAAATAAAACCCCATCGAAGATCACAAATCGTGTCCTGTAGATCGTGGGAATGGCAGAATAACAAACATAATGTTTTTATGTTTTGGGGGAGCGGGTTGGCGCAGCGGTAGTTCCCTCGCCTTGCACCAATTAGGTCCCTGGTTCTAGTCCGGCACCAGGCGCTTTATGTGCATTTGGTTTTCAGTCCATGCTCGCTTCCGCAGGTTTTTCTCCAGGTACTCCGGTCTTCCTCCTGCATTCAAAACTGAATTTAAAAAACATCTTGTAGAAGATAAGCTTCCTTTAGCTTACTTGGTATCAAGTACCAAGATAGGTTTCCTTGGCGAAAGCCTAAACAAGGTGATATACAAGTAAATATCAATGGATGGAAAATGGATGGAAAATGAATGGCAAAAATGCCAAGTGTAACGCCTGGTATAGTTGGAAAAAATTGTACTAAAAAAAAAAGAAAGAAAAAAAAAAAAGCAGCATTCCGTATTAGGTTTTCAAATTTAGGTGAGCTTTGAGACAAACAATTAAATTGTGGCCTAAGCCATGCAAGGAGTGTGCACTCATGCTGCCTCAAATTGGCAGAGATAACCCGAGAGGCAGCACACCCTGGTGACTTGGCACCAGATAATGGCTTGAGGAGGCTTGTGGTTGCCTACTTCACAGCTGCCGGATGTCAAATGATGATGATAAAAACGTGAGTGAACTACTAGATTTGAAACGCATAAATCTTACCAAATGCTGATTATAATGTTAGGTAGTGTGGAAATAAATCTCATGGCTCAATAGCAGTGATTATTTTACCTTGGCCCTTTTTAACCCCTCCCATCCCCCCCCCCCCCCCCCAAAAAAATGTTGTTTGTTTGTCTTCATCTGATCAACCGTCCATATTTGTTGTGCTTTATATAGTTTTTTATCATGAATTTGAGGATTTTTCATACAGAAATATAAATATTCACTGAAAAAGTCTTCAAATTGGTAAAATATTACATGAATTGACAAGTACATACATAGAAGTCCTCTTAAGAATCAGCAGTATATTGTTCTTGTATGGATGAATTTTATTTCTATTTCAATTTCAGGTACATTCATTCAAAAAAAAATAAACCTACCTACCAACCCTACTTTTGCTCCTAGGAGCCTTTTTGGACAAACAAACAATTTTTTTTGCCTAAATGCAACTTATTTGGGACAACCAAAATGTTACGTATTTTTTAAAAAACTTTTATTAATTTTTTAATATGAAAATCCACTGCTATTGAAAAGATGTGATCGCTTGTCGTATCAACACCCAACAAAATATGTGACAGCCTGTATTAACCTAATGTGATTTTGAAACATTTGACATTATAATCTGTAACTGACCTCTGCCAATTTATCAAATCCTTTCAAGTGTCCTTCAGCTCGCCCCACCTCAAGTTTCTTAGCAAAGCGTCTATTCCCGTCCATGATGAATGCTACATGCTGCGGTACGGGTCCCCTCTTCAGTATCCTACAACACGTCTGCTGTAGCCATGTCTTCTTGGCTTTCTGCTCAGGAAACCACTCCGATGCTTCTAACGGCACACTTTGCTTCATCTACATTGAAGAGAAGAAATCACACCATCTTTTTATAAGTATTTGTTTTTTAAGGTTTCTGTCTATAGGGGCGTTATGTCGACATAGATGTCGACATAAAGCATATCTCGACATGAAATCTCATTTGTCGACAAAACTGGGCAAGTAAAATTTCATAAAAACTTATACGTTTAATTGTAAAGTTATGGCTGTTTATTAGCAGTTGAGCTTTAACAAGTGTTTAAAGTGTTGCATAAATAATTTAATACTTACTAGTTATTTGCCATTTACAATTAGTATTACAAGTTATTACGATGGTTCAAAACAAGTTACAAAATATCAACTTTATATCATCCACATTGTCGTACGCAGAAAGAACAAGCACATTACTAAGTAAGTCTATGTGTCATTAAGCTTATCCAAACAATTTAGTTTTTCCCGCAAAAAAACCTCTTTGATATCAACTTTATGTCGACACATATGTCGACGTCGATAACAAACTATTGCGACATGTCGAAATGAAAACACAGTCTCCACAGAAACCTTATTGTTTTTAAACGATGGGATAATTAAGATACCTTTTCTACATATTTATTTATAATGATGTCTGCTAAATTGGGCACTTTTATCAGAGGTGAATTTCCCCCCCCCCCTTAACATAATCTTTAAAAAGTCTTAAGAAACACTAATTTGTTCGAGTGAGTACGGTAGTGCAAAGAAATTTGAAAGTTACAAAATCAACATAATTCTTTTATTAGCTAATTCAGGTCCATGCATGGCCTAACGGTATTTTTCTGGTGACCTTTCAGAGACACTTTACAGGTACAGCAATTTTATTACGGTACTAGAATTTTTCAGCCAACTTTTACTGTAGGGCCTGTAAATGTTGTGTGCATAAAGATATTTTTTTTTAAGTTTAAGGGGTGGGCTCCTATTTTAAGATATAATTAACTTTAACTAATTAAACCTTGGCTTCTTAAAAACATTTAGTAAGGTTAAAGAGTGTGATCCAATTATCATGGACGGACATTTTTCCAATTTTGATACAAATAATGTCTCAGAAAAATACCTCCTTGCCTTATCAGTCATCATTCTTAGTCACTGAGTGCGATTTTACTTCCTAATAAGGAATTTTGGTCATCCATTATGAGACGATAGATGACAGTGCGTTCAGCGTGAAACGCAGTGGAGCCGCGCGTTCAAAATCACGGCGCGATGCAGATATACCCACACATCCAGCGCTAACAGCTTTACTGGGTTTGGAATATTTCATGTTTAAATAGGGGTGTACATTTTCCAATGATAATGTTTATAATTTTTGGCAATAATTTACATAATTTTTGGTTTATAAATGACTCAAATTTGTGACTAAGAATAAGAATAAAAGATGACAATTTATTGCTTTGCCTGCCATCTATCGTCTCATAATGGATGGGCGTACATTATTTTTTCGTAATGGGCACCCCCTGCGGGGGCACCCATTACTCAAAATAATGTACGTCCATCCATTA
>JXSR01S073702.1:34901-45840 GCA_000969725.1 Ophiothrix spiculata | reverse complement strand
ACTCTCATTGACTCCATTCACAACAAGACAATTTCTTCTGTTATTTTGCTCAAATTCTTCAATAACATCTGCTGTCTTCAGTCGGTGATTACCAACTTGCACTTCCAAACACTGAGTTTTGTAAGTCAGCATATCATTGTCGCTTATCAACTTTCTATTACTATGATGGAGTTCTACAATGTCTTGGAAATAAAAATTATTGATTACTTACAGATAAATTCACACGCAAAAAAAAATTGCATACTTACACAATGCGGTATGATCAGTATATATAAGTGAACTACCGTGATTGACTCAATCGAAAATCTGCTTCAAGGTACGTATCAAGAGAGACATGAAAATGGAGAGAAATGTCACTTATCGTTATAATATTTCAGCTTCTAAGAATTCGCAGCCTCAGAGATTAAAGTTGTATATTATTGGCATGTGCCTTGAAACCAGAGCAGTTATGCAAAACAGACGTGTGTGTATTGTGGCATTGACTATTATAAGCAGATGAGAATTTGTTTCATTAAAATGTAATACTAATAACCCTAAAAGTGCTAAATTTAACAAACTCCTATGACAAAAAAGAGCCAAAAATAGAGACTGGAAAGAAAACAAAGAGTAACTGATTTTTAGCAATTGGTAAATCAAACATTCCTACAAAGTTTGGTTGAAATTGCCTTCACTAAATTTGAGTTATAACTTCCTTAATTGGGAGCGATAAAGAAGCCTGGACCCAAAACTAGACACATGGAACCAACCAAATTATGATAGATCGATAGTTATTGTGTCAGGTTGAAATACTTGAAGACGCAGAACAGCACTGAAAAGTTAAGATGAACTATCTTAATTATTAACCCTCGTCTACCCAGGCTATTTTTTTGTAACACGTCTACCCAAGAGGATTGTTGTATCCCCCCCCCCCTAAATGTTTAGAACGGAACCCCTTATGAACTTAGTTTTGCTATCAACAGATAGGTATAGCCCTCCCTTATCCAGGTCGAAAAATTTGAATTTTGGCAAAAATGACTACCAAAAGTTCTAAATAACGGAACTTTTTTTGCTAACAAAAAAAAGGGATGATAATTCTAACATGCCCTGCAAATTTCAGCTTCATAGCATGCATATATTTTTCAAAATGACGGCTTTAACTTTTCCGGGGCTTCACCTACCCCCCCCCCTACACCCCAACTTTGACGGCCTACACTAACCCCACCTTAGGTGGTACCCCCCCCCCCCAATATTTTCATCATAATGACTGCAAATGATGTAAATAAAATTGCCCAAATGCCTGGGGTCGGTTGCTTTTGCGTTTTTATGCAGCGCGGGGAAAACCTTAGGGTGGGGGTTGTTAGACGAGGGATAAACTTGTCTATGATGTAAATTTTGGTCATTTGCACTGAGCAAAAAACGCAAAAGCAAACAATCCTAAGGTTATCAGCGACCTTGTGACCATATTTACATACACTTTTTTTCCTTATTTGAATAAAGGGTCATCACCTACATTAAGTAATAATTGTAAATTAATGTAAAATAGTTTTAAGATTAAATGAAAGGAAAGACACAATTATTTGTAATGTTTCCTTTAGTGCAATGTGATAATTGGTCTCGTGTTTAGGGCGTAGCTTAATGTAATTCTAATACAGTGGAGGTATACCGTTGTATTATAACATTTATTTAGGGCCCCAGCGTCGAAAAATTCGCATACTACGAAGACCAAGCCGAAGGCATCAACCTTCGGTACCTCGCCGAGAGCGAGTTGCCTGCGAGCTCCCCCCCCCCCCTATACACAGTGATGGATATAATCCGGCGTCATAATAAAATGGTGGAAATCGTGTCAAACGGACCACCATCGTATGGATAACGAATTGAGCATATACATAACGGACAAACCGTATGGATAACGTATTGAACGTACTTCTAACGAACACATGACGAAAAACAATGTATAAACCAAAACAATAGTGGGATTTAAGTACGTTAGCCGGACGTTTAGCTCTATATGGTGATGTGTGACAGAGCCTTTACAGTCTTCCACTTGCGAGTGAGCAGCGAACTCGAAGCAGAAATGACGGCTGACGTCGCAAAGGTGCTGAATCATCGGTCGCTGTTAAAAAGGTTTCGTCATAAAGGGGTTTCGTTGGCTGGCGTGGTTGTTAAAGAGGATTATAGACTCTTTCTAAATCTTTTCCAAATTTAAATGAATACTTTTAATGTGTGCAGCAGGAGAATTTGTCAGGGGCCAAATCAGGCAGGGAGGGTGTATGTCGTAGCACTAATTACCTGTATGACTTGGCGGTATATTTGTCCCTGTTAACTCTACGCTAGGTAACTGTTTATCCGTGACTCCGCTATAAAAGTAAATGGCTTCGCTTTCCTTGTGGTAGATTCAACGCAATGTGTGCATGTTACGCGATTCGATAAGCTCCTATCATGGTTTTGAGTATAATGCTGGTCGCAGTTTGTAAGTGAATGTAATTCAGAGTAGTTTGATGATTAAATGAAAGGAAATGCATAATAAGGAAATATTTGCAATATTTCCTTAAATGCAATGCGATAACTGGTCTCGTGTTTAATGCGTAGCTGAAAGTAATTTCCACAACCGGCTGTTGATGAAAGTTACAACATTTTTCATAAGACAATTGAGTTGAAAACATACCTGAAATCCTTCGTATTTCACAAGCGATATGAGACTGACTCAGATCGTGACCTTTGGGTACTTGACCTGAAAACAGTATCGTAGACTCCCGGAAATTTGTGTCGGCCCCCGTCTCGGTTCAGCGTTGGTTGGTACAGGCGGATGTTTGCTGCCTCCTTCATAACGTATCTTGGATCCCTGTCGAGATCCAATTTGGAGACTCAATGTTAATATGATTTGCGACTTCCGAAGAAGTGTTGCTCGATCTTTTGTGTTCGTTAACCCTTATCCTCCTAAGCTATTTTTTGTAACACGTCCTCCGAAGGGGGGAGGGGGGTTGTTCCCCTAATATTTTGGAACGGAACCCCCTATGAACTTGGTTTTGCTATTGAAAGATAGGTATGACCCTCCCTTATCCAACAATACCAAGATCATCAAAATCAGCCAAGCCGTTATGTAATTATGACGTCATAAAGTACTTTCGGATTGGAAAATCAGGCAAAATTGCATTATGGCAAAAAATGGCCACCAAAATCAAAATTTTCTTATAAAAGTTCTAAATAACGGATTTTCGTCCAGTTTTGCTAATTAGGAAGGGAAATGATAATTCTAACATGTCTTTTAATTTTGAGTCTTATAGAATGCATAATTTTTTCAAAATGGCGACTTTAAAACTTCCGGGATTCCCAACCCCCCCTCCCTACACCCCAACTTTGACGGCCTACCTAACCCCACCTTACATGGTACCCCCCTAGTTTTTTCATCAAAATGACCGCAAAGGATGTTAAGGAGATTACCCAAATGCCTTGGGCCGGTTGCTTTTGCGTTTTTATGACGCGGGGAAAAACCTTGTGGGAACAACCCCTCCCCCCCCCCTTTCGGAGGATAAGGGTTAAAACTAGTTTTTAGAACACGCTCACGCTCCATCGGCTATTGTCTAGCGGTCCTGACCGGTTCAACCGGAATTAACAATAACTCAACAAGAACCGAGCCGGCAGACAACCGCCCGTTGAGTTTTGAGGTGGCCCCTAGGGTAGGGTAGGCCGCCAAAGTTGAGGTTGAAGATAATCTTGGAATCATTTGGATAAAGGAAGACCATCTACTAAAAGCAAAACCTTGTTTATAAGAAGATCTTTTCCAACAATTTAAGGTGGTTGTAACCTTAAAAAGTGGTAGACTAGGGTTTCATGATAAAAGATTCATTAAATATCAATGGTCACTAGTGCATTCTATATTTAACGTCCGAAAGAGGTAGTATATTATTTGGAACAATTTTTGCACGCATTGGGTTTTGGGTGGGTCTACAACCGCAAAGACTTAAAGTCATTCAGACATTAACAACACTCCGTAAGTATAAACATGTCGCATTGTGAAGGCCAACAGCAATTTTCTACTGGCAATACAGTATTCATTTTAATAGATATAATTATATCTTTTAGTTTTTGATTAAAACCGTTATGTTTATTGCCCTTGACATTTTTTAAATGTAAATGTATATCGCTTTAAAGTTTGCATCATTTAGTGAGTATTTTTATACATGCAGTTATCGTCTGAATACGCCAGTGTAAGAAAACTCCAACTCCAATAGCTCCCTTCTGTTAATTATACTTATCGTACTGGATTGGTGATAACTTACACCCTTGTAGAAAGTTATTATGTCTCTTAGCCACCATCTGTTTTTTGACTTGTTCAATGTTTGTACCATTTATCACGTCCAGACAACCTCAAGGGAGTTCTATAACTTTGCCCCAGTCAGACCAATTATTACATAACATTTATTGTTTGCCAAAAAGTGTCCCAACTTATCACATCCAGTCAAAACATTAGTCCAATCCTAGGACCTTGATTTTTTCCATGTTACTATCCACATTATTCACATCATCCCTCATGTTGGTGTGTGTCACCCGAAGAAACAAGGGTTCTATTAATTGAACTATCAAAACATCTGTTTCATATCAAAATTCTGACAGAACTGACCATGTCCAAACTTTGTCCAAAACATGTATGATTATGACCTAAGGGTAGGTTTTGCCATTTCCACATATCTGATATAATAATTGGGGACCTTTGCCAGTGGCAATACAAAATAAGCTTGAATCCATGACTAAATTGAATATTTTTTGTAACATATGTTTTATATCTAAAGCATCTATAACTTTTGTCTATTTTCTTTTTGTTAATGGAATTTCTAAGAACTTGGCCTTTAATATCTTTGCAGTGTCTTCTAAATTATCAGATTAATGTTATACATTGCAAAGCCCATCTATAGTTATACAATATTTGGATTTCAACCAGACATGGATTTGTTGACCTTTATCTGATAACTGTTATGTAATAGTTGGATTGACTTGGAACCCGTTGTCATGAGGTGAATTAACGTGATATTGACCTCATATTAGGACAAAATATTGCTCCTTACTAATTATAATCCATGATAACAACTCCTAATAGAGAAAAATCTTATGTAATAATTGGGGACCTTTGCCAGTGGCAATACAAAATAAGCTTGTCTTGGAGATATTACTGTGATGGTATCCTAATTAAAACTTGTGACACTATATGGGATAACAAGCCCTGCCTAGACACACTATATGGGATAACAAGCCCTGTCTAGACACACTATATGTGAAACAATTCTGATTCCCTAGGTGATTCGCTTGTGGTATAACGATAAGTAAGTTATAGTACTTGCCCTGCGGGCGCGTACTATAACACTTACTTATAAAATATAAATGCATATAAATCTCTGAAAAAGCTTTCATATCACTAAAATAGCATTTCCATGTCAATATCCTAATCATAGTGTCATATTTGACCTTACATTGTTAGATATTGGTTATAGTACATAGATGCTATGTTTAAACAGCCAGTATAAGAAAACCCCAACTCCATGAGGTTTTTTCTGCAACTATATACTAGAAAAAGTATCTAAGAATCTCTACAAAAGTCAACTACACGATTAAATGTGACAATATGATTAGGATATAGACATGGAAATGTTTTTTAGTGATTTGAAAGCATTTTTAGAGATTTGTATGCATTTACATTTTTCAGAAGGGAACGATAATTGGAGTTGGGGTTGTTTTGTACTGGCGTATTCATTTGTTTATATTCATGTTTATGTTTATGTTATTTGGAGTTCTTATTGCAAATGATGTGTTAGGGGGTAAAACAATAACAATAGTTTAATAACATCAGATGTTTAATAGTTAAGGAACACCCCCGATCAATCTCAATGAAACATTAAATTGAAACAAGAAAGTTCTACCCGCAAGAAATATACACATATCAATGTATATTATTTGAATGGTTGTGGCCTAGTTTGTTAGGGCATCTTACTTGTATGTTAGCTCAAAAGGATGCTCATTGCTTTATAGAGAACAATAAAGCATATGAACATATTGTCTCTTTTTGGCATTATATCAATATCTCCTCTATAAGATTTCGTCGCGTAAATACAATCAAAATAACATGCCTTTCTCTAAGATAATACCCGTTTGACCTAGTTATAAATGTTATTTATGGTTAATGATGCGCTGCTCTATATGATTAGCTTAAGAAATAGATAGAATTGTATAATACACCACTTACCCTCGTCTATCATAGGGAGATGATTAATCTTTCCCAATCATGTTGTTGTCGTTGTTATTGTTTGTTGAACCCCGGTGTAGCAGGAATTTTAGTCCCCCGTTCTTACTGTTCGGGTTGTACAGTAAAGTATAGGCTAACAACTCTCACGGAGCAATAGTTTCACTCTTTATTCCGTTATGGTCTATGGAAGGCGGACTACCATATCAGGGGGACTAAGATTACTTTCACACCAGAACAACTTCACTTTGTTTATCTGTTTACCTTAACCTTGACCTTGACCTAAGCCGTCCGCACCAGATCTGGTCTGTGTGATGGCTTCTGCTCCATAAATTCTTGCCACTTCTTCCGGTCTTTGGAAAGATGTATCGCTTCTGGGAGGGATTTTAAGGCTCTTGTTTTGGTGTCAGTTCTAACACAGTCTTCCCATCTCTTTGCTGGTCTACCCCTTGGTCTTTCTCCATGTGTTTGGGCGCCGAACACAATCTTTGGGAGTCTTGAGTTTTGCATTCTTTTTATGTGGCCAAAGAAGCGCAATCTTTTATTAGTTACCAGTTCTGTTACATCTGTTGTGATGCCCATTTTTTGGCGGATAGTGTCATTCCTAATCTTATCAAGTCGGGTGACACCCATTATTTTACGGAGGCATGCCATCTCAAAAGTTTGGAGTCTGCGTTTATCTTCCTTTTTGAGGGTCCAGGTCTCAGCTCCATATAACAAGATAGACAAGATAAGAACCTTGTAAAGTTCTACTTTTGTGGGAGTTGAGATTTCCTTTGATCTCCAGATAGTATTTAATGTTTGCATTGCCCCAAGTGCTTTACCGATTCTGTGTTTTATATCTGGAGAGCATTGGCCTAGTTGATTGATTGTTCCTCCAAGATATGTGAATTCTTCCACTTGCTTGAGCTGCGTCTCATTAATAGTGATTTTTATGTTTGTTGAGTGCTTGCTTATGGCCTGGACTTCTGTTTTTCCAATGTTGATTTTCAGTCCGAAATTTGTACAGCTGCGGTGGGTGATATCAACAAGAACTTGGAGTTCTTCTGCTGTTTCTGCAATTAGAACAATGTCATCAGCAAATCGGAGATTGTTGATTGGCCATTGATGTTAGCGCCGATATCCACATCTTCTATTGCATACAACATTACCAACTCCACCAGATTGTTTAATAGCTGGGGAGATAGTACACAGCCTTGGCGGACTCCAACTGTAGTAGTAAACCAGTCGGTAAGTTCTCCGTTGATTCGCACCGAACTCTGTGATTGGTTATATAGAGCTCTTAGCAGTCTTATTATTTTATCTGGATAGCCAAAGAAGTTCATCGCTCTCCATAGACCATATTGCCAGACTGAGTCAAATGCCTTTTCAAAGTCTACATAACAGCAAAATAAGGCCTTCTGTCTTTCTAAATATTTTTCAGTTATTTGGCGGAGTGTAAAGAGCTGGTCAACTGTTGATCTTCCAGGTCTGAATCCAGCTTGGGCTTCTGAGATGATTTCTTCTGTCCGTTTTAGAATCCTTTTTTGAAGTATAAGTGCAAGAATTTTTCCGGCATGGCTAAGCAGGCTTATTCCCCTGTAGTTTGAACAGTCCATTTTATTTTTATTTTTGAAAATTGGGGTAATGATAGCTCTTCCCCAATCATCCGGGAATGTTTCCGTCTCCCAGATTTTCTGACAGAGTCTCAGTAGTACCTCGATGCCAGTATCTCCTGTCGCTTTGATTTCTTCAGCTGTTATGCAATCATATCCTGGAGCTTTGCCATCAGTCAGTTTTTGCACTGCGCTGATTACTTCTTCCCTCGTTATTGGTGGTTCCATTCCCGAGTTAGGCATCTGAGGTAATTGCTCTATGAAGACTTCATTGTGTGGGTTTGATTTGTTGTACAGTTCTGAATAGTTTTCCTTCCATCTGTTCTTAACTTCCTCAATTTCAGTCAGTACTTTGCCTTCCTTGTTCTTGATTGTCTGCATGTTGATTTTTGTCTTCTTTGTTATATTCCTGATGGTGGAATATGTTTCTTTAGATTTGGCAGCCTGATGAGTTCTTTCTACCTTGTCACATTGGTCTTTAGTCCACTTCTCTTTGCATCCTTTCATCTGTCTTTTTATTTCTCTATTTAAAAAGTTGTATTTAGACCTTTTGCTTGGGTCTTTCAGCTTTTCTTGTTTTACTTTCCTCCGTTCTTCACAAAGCACCATTACTTCCTCACTTATCCACGGATCTTGTTTGTGAGTTTTTCTGTAGCCTAGCAGCTTTGTGGAGGTGTCATTGAAAGCTGTTTTCACTCCATTCCATAGAGTTTGAATATCTGTGTCTTCATTGTCAAGCAGAGGGGCAAATTTTCAATTTCGTAGTTGGTCCTTCGTTGTGGGTCCTTCAGTTTGAAAACATCATATCGTTTGAGGAACTTTGGTTTGGTTTGAGCTTTGAATTTCAGGTGAATGTCAGCTATCACTAATTGGTGGTCTGAGCCAACATCAGCACTGGGAAAGCTTCGTGAGTTTGTAACACAGTTTTTCCATGTACTATTGATAAGTATAAAGTCAATTTTGTTGTGGGTTTTCTGATCTGGAGATTCCCAAGTCCATTGACGGCTGTCTTTTGCTTGTCTGAACATTGTGTTGGTTACCTTAAATGTAAAATCATCACAATCACGAAAGTTTATGACATTTGAACATAAGTAAACACTTTCGAATCCATTAATCACAAATTGCGTTAACATTGGTCAGAGCGTTTACTATAAACGTTCTAAATATCAAATTTCACCAGGTTTGTAACACTTAAGTGGTCAATGTCCTCCACATGCCCGATAGTAGTCAAGGCGGGAGGGGGTCCATAATGGACCCAACACCGAAAAAGCATTTTCGCGAATGAATTTTACGATGAAACTCTGGTCACAGGTAAAGTACTTCAAAAGAACTAAATCAAAGAAAAAAAATTGCAAATCGGACAAACCGTTTCAAAATGGTGGCCAAAAACAAATTTTGCTGTGTCGCGTCAAAATTTTTCAGCAACAATTTGAAAACTCACTTCCTAATGGAATTTTTCATTAAAAGTTAGCTCACATTTGCAGTATGTAAGTACAAATACATTCCTGAAATTTGACAAACTTTGTTCAGTTACGATTTTATGGGCAAAACAAATTTGAAGAGTGCCCTCGAAAATGCTTATGTATGCTAATTAGCATGGGAAGGGGTGGGTCGATTTGAAACGCGCAAAAAAACAAACAAATGTTTGGTCCATATGGACCCCCCTTGACCACTTAAGTGTTAAAGATAATTCTAACATGTCATGTACTTTAAGAACTGTCTTTCTTTACACAAAACGTAGGCGACTTACCCTAACCCACTTTATGTATTTACCTTATTTACTTCTTCTTCTTCTTCTTCTTCTTCTTCTTCTTCTTCTTCTTCTTCTTCTTCTTCTTCTTAGTAGTAGTAGTAGTAGTAGTAGTAGCAGCAGTAGCAGTGGTAGTACACTCTTAAAGTTATGGAGTAAAAAAGGAACCACTCGACAAAATTGAGCAAAAGTTTACTCAAGTTGAGTAAAAAAAATTCTCAAGTTGCTCAACTTGAGTAAACCTTGGCTCAATTTGTTATTCAACATGTAGGGTGGTTCCCTTTTTTACTCCAAAAGAGTAAAAAAAGTTAAGAGTGTAGTAGAAGTAGTACATGTAGTGGTAGTAGTAGTAGCAGTAGTAGTAGTAGTAGTAGTAATAAAATTATAAATGACCGTAAAGATTAATAAAGAAAATTGTTTTAATGCCTTTTGTGGAGCGAGAAAAGAAACGAGTGGGTTGCAAAGAGGGATTAAGTATTGTCTTACAGCAATAAAATATAGATTATACCTTAGCAGTGATGACTATTAATAACGCCCATTTAGTCAGTTTAAATGTTCTGTCCGTGCATAACAATGCATTTTGTAATCCGTAGTAAAATATTTTGTTAACCCATTACTTATTTTATTCACTGGAGTCAATAAGTATAGATAATCCCCACTTGAGAAATTGCAATCCTTAACAATCCTTTTGTGTTTACACGATAAAAAGCACAACTAAAAATCTCTAGCCGTTTTTGCTTTAGTCGAAGACAATAGCCTAGCCTATACTTTGATTGACAGGCCTCTTTTGTGCGGTATGATTAAATCGATACTTCTTTTGGCATTTACGATTTAGTTCACGAAATCCTTTTTGTCCTTTAATGAGATAACTTACGACAAACTTGAACAGGTTAATTGTATACAAAATAGGAAAAGAACAATCTTGCATTTCATTTTGTATTATTAATGCCATGCACGTATTCCGATTATTTCTTCAAGACACTTGTGCGATCACCTGGCGTTAGGCTTTTATTATTTATGACAGGCAAAGAGACCTTGAATAATAGAACACACGTCTAGGATGTAAATGAAAGTGGTATCAAGACGTGTAGATATTTCAGTCTGCTTTCAATTCATTGCCAATTTTGTACTTTGTATAAATATACAACGATTTAAACACATTTTTGACACATATTTCTTATACTGTAAGTCATAAAACACAAGATAGTATCCCTATATTAAGTTTAATCTGTGAAAAAATCTTAAAGAAGCTAATTTCACTTGATTCTAGAAGGTATGGATGTCAACTTTTACCAAAAAAAAGTGAGCTTGGTTTCGGGGTGGGGAAAGTGCGTTTCGGAGGGGTCAAAGGTCATTGACCTCAAACATCAATTGAAGGGTATC
>JXSR01S073702.1:13190-24151 GCA_000969725.1 Ophiothrix spiculata | reverse complement strand
ATGTATGATAACAATTTAACACTAGTCACAAAACATGGGACTCCTTGTCAAATATTAAGATTGATTTATTAATAAAAATATCTCCCTGGAGCAAACCGTCACTTGACACCCACGTCTAACAAGTGACGGTGTCGTCAACGTGTTAGAATAACATAAAAGTCGCAGACGTGTTTGACAGCATATCTAAACATTTTATTGATATAATAATGTCTTGGAAAGTGCTATATTACCAACTGAATAAAACTGAGCCCTATAACAGTTGACTACAGTATATATAGCTTGATATTCAGTAGAGAACTATCTTAAATTAAGATATATCTGATATACTGAAGTGTGGTTTAATAGTATGTAATTTTCTAAACAAGCCATAATTATGATAAATTGTTATCCAGGTCTCCCAGGCCAGTACGTTCTGCTATAGGCAAGTCACAACATAAACTAAGTACACACTGATTTAAATTTTTGTTTCTTTAAAATACTCTGGGTTTTTCTACTATTTGTCTTCATTCACATAATAAGAGGCCTCGCAAGGCTATTTTATCAGTCTACTTAAATAGTAATGCATTCTACAACTTGAATGCTGTTAAATGTTTTGTTTTCATGTAATATTTCTATCTTTATTTGTAAATGTTATAGTTGAAAGTGGCATACTTTACAATTGAAAATCATTGATCATTTAACCCTCGTCATCCGAAGAGCGGGGGGGGGGGGGTGTTACAACCAGCCTAAGGTTTTTTTCTCGCTACATACTGTAAAACCCAAAAGAAACCGACCCCCAAGCATTTAGGCAATCTGTTTTACATCCTTTGTTTGTAAATGTAACTCTTACCATGGATGTTTTTTAATTGTGCAATAAATTTTTGTTGTCCCATACATTTACTCTTTAATCGGATTTAAAAGTTATACTCCTCATCTTGGTGTGTCTTATTTTATTGGAAATAAAAATTACTGATTACTTACAGAAAAATTCACAAGAAAAAAATGTGCATACTTACACAATGCGGTATGATCAGTATATATAAGTGAACTACCGTGATTGACTCAATCGAAAATCTGCTTCAAGGTACGTATCAAGAGAGACATGAAAATGGAGAGAAATGTCACTTATCGTTATAATATTTCAGCTTATAAGAATTCTCAGCCTCAGAGATTTAAGTTGTATATTATTGGCATGTGCCTTGAAACCAGAGCAGTTATGCAAAACAGACGTGTTTCTATTGTGGCATTGACTATTATAAGCAGATGAGAATTTGTTTCATTAAAATGTAATACTAATACTAATAACCCTAAAAGTGTTAAATATTACAAACTCCTACGACAAAATAGAGCCAAAAATAGAGACAGGAAAGAAAACAAAAAGTAATGGATGTATAACTATTGGTCAATTAAACATTCCTATAAGTTTGGTTGAAATTGCCTTAACTAAATTCGAGTTATAACTTCCTTAATTGGGAGCGAAAAAGAAGCCTGAGACCAAAACTAGACACATGGAACCAACCAAAATATTATAGATCGATAGTCATTTTGTCAGGTTGAAATACTTGAAGACGTAGAACGGCACTGAATAGTTAAGATGAACTATTATATAATTAACCCTCGTCTACCCAGGCTATTTTTTGTAACACGGCTACCCAAGGGGGGATTGTTGTAACCCCGCCCCCCACCCTTTATTGTTTGAACGGAACCCCCTATGAACTTGGTAAGGCCCTCTTCTATCCAACGATACCAAAATCACAAAAATCGGCCAAGGCGTTACGTAATTATGATGTTATAAATGTCTTTCAGGTCGAAAAATCGGTATTTTGGCAAAATGGCCACCAAAATCAAAATGTTGCTATAAGAGTAACGGAATTTCACCAGATTATTTTGCTAATAAAAAAGCTAAATAATAATTATAAAATGCTCTGAAAGTTCCCAAATGCCTGGGTTCGGTTGTTTTTGCGTTTTTTATGCACCGGGGGAAAAACCTTAGGGTGGGGGTTACAACAACCCCTCCCCCCTCACCCCTGGTTAGACGACAGTTAAACTTGTCTATTTAAATTTTGGTCATTTGCACTGAGCAAAAAACGCATGAAAGCAACCAGTCCTAAGCATTTAAAGCTTATCGGTAACCTTGTGACAATTTTTGCATATTATAATATTTTTCTAGGACCCCAATTTATCTAGGGCCTCAGCGTCGACAAACACGCATTCTACGAAGACCACGCCGAAGCCTACAGCGAACGAGCCGAAGACATCAACCAGGCCACCGGTACATCTCCGAGAGCGAGTTGCCTGCGAGCCCCCCCCCCCCCTCCCACCCCCCTATACGCTCCTGACCGGTTCAACCGGAATGAACAATAACCCAACAAGAACCGGCAGCTTTGAGGCGGTCCCTAGGGTAGGGTAGGCCGCCAAAGTTGAGGTTGGAGATAATCTTGGTATCATTTGGATAAGGGAAGTCCATCTACTAAAAGCAAAACCTAGTTTATAAGAAGATCTTTTCCAACAATTTAAGGTGGTTGTAATAACCTTTGGGTAGACACGGAACAAAAATAGCCGTGGTATATAGACGAGGGTTTCATGACAAAATATTTATTAAACGTCATGGTCACTTCTTCATTCTATATTTAACGCCCGAAAGAAGTAGTATATGATTTGGAACAACTTTTGCACGCAATGGGTTTTGGGTGAGTCTTCAACCACAAAGACATAAAGTCAATCAGACAACAACATTCCGCAAGCATAAACACAGTATAAACATGTCACATTGTGAAGGCCAACAAAAATGTTCTATTGGCAATACAATATTCATGTTAATAAATATAATTATATATTTTAGTTTTTGATTAAAATCGTTATGTTTATTGCCCTTGACATTTTATAAATGTAAATGTATATGTATTTTTATACATGCAGTTATCATTTGAATACGACATTAAGAAAACCCAACTCCAATAGCTCCCTTCTGTTAATTATACTTATAAAATATAAATGCATACAAATCTCTGAAAATGCTTTCATATCACTAAAATAGAATTTCCATGTCAATATAATCTTATCATAGTGTCACATTTGACTTTGTGTTTAATTTTTTGACCTTGTTAGATAATGGTTATAGTACTAGTTGCTCTATTTAAACAGCCAGTACAAGAAAAACCCAACTCCGCGAGGTTTTTTCTGCAACTAAGTACTAGAAAAATTATCTAAGAATGTCTAAAAAAAGTCAACTACAGGGTCAAATGTGACGCTATGATTGGGATATAGACATGGAAATGCTTTTTAGTGATTTAAAGCATTTTTAGAGATTTGTATACATTCATATTTTACAGAAGGGAGCTATTGGAGTTGGGGCTTTCTTGTACTGGCGTATTCATTTGTTTATCTTCATGTTTATGTTTATGTTTTTATGTTATTTGGAGTTCTCATTGCAAATGATGTGTTAGGGGTAAAACATATAATAATAGTTTAATAACATCAGATGCTTAGTTAAAGAACACCCCGATCAATCTCATTGAAACATTATTGAAACAAGAAAGTTCTACCCTCAATAACTATACACATATCAATGTATATTACTTGAATGATTGTGGCCTAGTTTGTTAGGGCATCTTACTTGTATGTTAGCTCAAAAGGATGTTCATTGCTTGATAGAGAACATCAAAGCATTTGAACATTTTGTCCCTTTGGGGCATTATATCAATATCTCCCACATAAGATTTCGTCGCGCAAATACAATCAAAATAACATGCCTTTCTCTAAGATAATACCCGTTTGACCTAGTTGAAATGTTATTAATGAATTATGATGCACTGCTATATTAGTTTAAGGAACAGATAAAGTTTTATAATACACCACTTACCCTCGTCTATCATAGGGAGGTGTTTAACCCTTATCCTCCGAAGGGGTGGTAGGGTGGTTGCAACCCCCCCCCCCCTAAGGTTTTTTCCCCGCGTCATAAAAACGCAAAAGCAATCGGCCCCATGCATTTGGGTAATCTCTTCTACATCATTTACGGTCATGTCGATGAAAAAACTAGGGGGTACCATGTAAGATGGGGTTAGGGTAGCCCGTCAAAGTTTGGGTGTAGGGGGCGGGGGGAAATCCCGGAAGCTATAAGACTCAAATTTAAAAGACATGTTAGAATTATCATTTTCCTTCTTAATTAGCAAAAAACCGGACGAAAATCCATTATTTAGAACTTTTATAGCAAAATTTTGATTTTGGTTGCAATTTTTGCCATAATGCAATTTTGCCTGATTTTCCAATCCGAAAGTACTTTATGACGTGATAATTACGTAGCGCCTTGGCCGATTTTGATGATCTTGGTATTGTTGGATAGGGGAGGGTCATACCTATCTATCAATAGCAAAACCAAGTTCATAAGGGGTTCCGTTTTAAAATATTAGGGGGGGTTGCAACAACCCCCCCCCCCCTTTAGGAAGATAAGGGTTAATCTTTCTCAATCATTTTGTTGTTGTTGTTGTTGTTGTTGTTATTGCTTTTTAAACCCCGGAACAACTTCGCTTTGCTATCTGTTACCTTCCTTATCTATATATAATGTGAAATCATTACAATCACGATAAGTGTTATGACATTTGAACATTATTAAGTACTTTCGAATCCATTAATCACAAATTTCGTTAACATTGGTCAGCCTTTTTACTCTACACGTTCTAAATATCATATTTCACCAGATTTTAAAAGGAAATTCTAACATGTCATGTACTTTAGAAACCGTCTTTCTTTACACAAAACATAGGCGACTTACCGTAACGCAATTTATCCCTCGTCTTCCTAAGGGGATGATCGCCGATTGCACCAAAACGCAAAACAAAGCGACCCCGTTCATTTGGGTAATTGTTTTTACATCCTTTTTGCGATCATTTTGACGAAAACAAAATCGGGGGTACCACCTGTGGTAGGCCGTCAAAGTCGACGGGTGGGGGGAGGTTAGTTGCCGGCTCGAAAAAATTTAAATCGCTATTTTGAAAAATATCTGCATGCAATTGACTTGAAACGGACAAGGCATGTTAAAATTGTTGATTCCTTTATTTACTAGCAAAAAAGCGACGAAAATTGGACATTAATAACTTTTATAGCGAATCTTTGAAAAAGAGGCAATTTTTCCCAAAAGTCGATTTTTTTCGGTCCGGAAAAACTTTGTGTCTTACGTAACGCCACGACTGATTTTCATTATCTTGGTATCAATGGAAAGAGGAGACCCTAACCTATATCATTTTAAGTATTTACCTTATTTACTTATTATTCTTATTCCTATACTAAGTAGTAGTAGCAGTAATAGATTATTAAAAAAAAAAATGTTTTCATGCCTTTTGTGGAGCGAGAAAAGAAACGAGTGGGTTGCAAAGAGGGATTAATTATTGTCTTACAGCAATAAAATATAGATTATACCTTAGCAGTGATGACTATTAATAACGCACATTTAGCCTGTTCAAGTTTGTCGTAAGTTATCTCATTAAAGGACAAAGGATTTTGTTAACTAATCGTAAATGACAAAAGAAGTATCGAATTAATTTTACCGCACAAAAGAGGCCTGTCAATCAAAGTATAGGATAAGCTATTGTCTTCGACGAAAAGCATAACGCCTAGAGTTTTTTATTTGTGCTTTTTATCGTGTAAACACAAAAGGATTGTTAATGATTGCAATATCTCAAGTGGGGATTATCTATACTTATTGACTCCAGTGAATAGAATAAGTAATTGGTTAACAACATATTTTACTACGGATTACAAAATGCATTGTTATGCACGGACAGAACATTTGAACTAGCTAATTGTATACAAAATATGAAAAGAACAATCTTGCATTTACTTTTGTATTATTGATGCTTTGCACGTATTCCGATTATTTCTTCAAGGCACTTGTGCGATCACCTGGCGTGAGGCTTTTATTGTTTATGACAGGCAAAGAGACCTTGAATAATAGAACACACGTCTAGGATGTAAATGAAAGTGCTATCAAAACGTGTAAATATTTCAGTCTGTTTTCAGGACATTGCCAATTTTGTACTTTGTATAAATATACAACGATTTTAACAAATTTGTGAAACACATTTCTTATACTGTAAGTCATAAAACACAATACACTTTTAAATAGAATTATTTACGCTGAGCATACGTCATTTCACATTCCGTCTCAAAATTGAGTGTTTTGATGCGTTAAAACAACACAAAACTATGATATGTATGTTCGCGAATAAAGAGATTATACGTGCTGGTTGAAGACATGAAATGATAAATTTAAAACAATGCATCAGCACTCACGTCTTTCGGTCGAATAATTTTAGAGAAACCCTTCTCCGTCCTCAGCGAATGGTATCTGAGTTGTGTCTGACGTATGACGATCAATCAGCCATTGCGGAGCATAGCAAGGCCACTGGACACTAGACGCCAACAACGTTTAAGTTATGTGCAAGAAAAGTCAGAGAGGCAATATATATCAAGAAAGAACTCAACCCCACGGGACGGGGCCATGAACTTCCAAAGATTTATGATTTCCTGTTATCAAAATCATGGACACCACCAACGTCCAGAACAGGAAATTAGACGTCAGACACAACTCAGATACCATTTGTAGAGGACGGAGAAGGGTTTCTCTGAAATTACTCGACCAAAAAACGTGAGTGCTGATGCATTGTTTTAAATTTATCATTTCATGATATGTATGTTGTTTTTAAATTTAAACTATGTTAAAGTTTACAGATATTTGTTTTTCAAGGTTGCGGTTTTATTATGTTCAGATGGCATCTACCCCTGATCTCGGACTTGGCTCATCATACCCAATGTCATTAGGTTCCCTGGATATTTTTATCAAATGGCAACACATGATGCAAAAAAATAATAATCATAAGATGGCAAGGATCAGTTTATTTTAGGCGCAATATAAATGTCACTTGTTGTTATCCTGTTTGTAACTCTGAGGAAAAGTGGACTTTGTTCGTTTTTGTATTCAAATAGTAACTTTAATTTTATGGAGGGTATTCAAAAGTTATTATTTATATACTGGAATAAAAACGTTCTTTTAAGAACCTTTAAAAGGCTATAATAACACAATCATATTTTTCTTAAAATGCTGACAATTTTAAGACATTGACAACATTAGCAAGCACATCTTGTCGTTTTGGTTAGTCTAACAGAAACTTTCTTTTAGAAAAAAACCACAGCATTTCTTGTACTGAATGTAATAGCTTTTAGTTTGATTAAAGCTGTAATGTTCATCGTCCTTGACATTATATAAACATAAGCATATATCGTAATAAAGTTTGTGCTGTAATTTCACTTGCAGTGATCAATTTGCTAATGTCGTGGGTTTTTTTCCTGTTTTTTTAATACAAGTTTAAGTTCAAATTATACATGATATGTTAAGGGTTAAATTTGTCAGAATGTTTTTCATACCGTAAAATATATAGGCTGTTTAGGTAAAAAAAAAATACCTTAATGCAATATATAAAGTAATGGTCAAAAATAACTGCATTTGACAAAGAAGAGATCAATCTGTTTTTAATTATAAATATATAAACGAAATAAAGATGATATTAGAGAAACATTACGCTGACAAAATAGTGTTCTACTCTTAAGAACAAAACCCTTGCATATCTAAATGTATTACTTGAATCAGTATAGCCTAGTTTGTCAGGACATTTACTTGTATATCAGTTCCAATGGATCTTCATTTCTTAATAAAACATTAAAACATTATGCATGACGCGTTTGAATATTATACCTTTCGGGCATTATATCAATATCTCCGTCAATAAGATTTCGTCGCGCAAATACAATCAAAATAACATGCCTTGCTCAACGATATAAACCGTTTGTCTTAAGTGGAAATGTTATGTGTGATCCGCTGTTTAAGAAGCATTTAAAACATTTACAATACACTATTAACCCTCTATCTATTTTCTAAAATGGCTATCAATGGTGATTGCTTTAAATCCCTATACTTATTTTTGAACGAAACCGTGTCACGGGAAAACGGGAAAAATTCACTGTATTTAGAAAAAAATAGAAATTCGAGGAAAACATATTTTTTTCCAAATTGATGAAAAGATAATGAGAATGGGGTAATAGTAATAGAAAATAACATATCTTTTCAAAAGATATCAACTTTATAACAACTTAAAACGATGCAAGTAACTTCTTTTTATCGTTCTTGTAACTGAGCTTGGGGTTATTCCATGTATTTTCTCTTTTTACATGTAAACAATTTTCACCACGTGAAAATACATCGCGGAAAATGACGGAATTTGGTATTTTAAATAACGGAAAACCTGCAAGCCTAGACTACCAATACATGTTAAAATCATGTTAAAATCGCATATTTTGTTACGAAGTTAAAACATATTGATCATGTTGATACTTTTAACAAATATAAGGATCGTCGAACTTTCACTTGGTGCAGATTGATTTTAAAACATTTTCTTAAACATAGTAAATAACTAACATCAATCCTAAAAAGTTAATCAATTCTGAAATATTTGAGAGACATGTTAAAAAACCGAGGTATACAAGAGAACGAAACAAAAGAAGGATTTATTTATTCATTGCACTCGGATTGCTTTTCGTAATCAAAATAATGTACGGTTATAAACGATTGCTCAAACTACGTGTTCGCTTAATTAATTGACGTCTATCCCCAGATCAAGTATCCGATTTCTGTTTTTATCCCGTATTATTCAATAATAGTACAAGTAGGTAATTATATACATGGAAGGAAACTGGTGATGTAAAGTAGAAGTGTGCCCGTCTTATATTTTCATGAATATATGCAAAGGTATTGAGTTACTTGATTTACCCGCAATCGTCTCTTAATGCTGATCAATCAAATACAATCTTTCCATGTTCACTGGGTTCAATATAAATAACCAATTATAATAGAATCCAATATCTGAAGCAATATTGTATAGGGGCTCGACATGCCCTGCCACATTTCATCAAATTAAATTCCCCTTATTCTCTCATTTGCACCTGGAACCAAAGTTATTTGTTAATGCAATTTGCAATTGAAAAGTATTTCCAATGAAAAGACACGGGTAGACTTTAACATACATAAGTAGCAAATGAGACGAACAATTATTTGGAGCAAGTCTTGTTTTAACCTTCACGATGATAAAAAAAACCTGTACGTATTATACCTGCTTTCAACTGACAATGCTAGAACACGCACTCGTCTCCTTTGAATAACCAGCAAGTATTCTTTGTAAACACACACGCAAATAGCGAACTACATATTCAGAGTAGCTGTAAACTATAATAATAAGTGAAATCTACATCTTTGACACATTCTCTTCTCTTTGAAAATAGTCTTTGAAGCGGATTTCGATTGAATGTATTATTGTATTTTCAGGATATCACATGTTTAAGTATATCATTGTTTTAACATGAATTGGTTCACGGTCCAGTCCACTGATAAATACAAATGGTATGGTATCATGACAAAAATAAAAGTCGCCATTTTGAAAAAAAAGTATGCATGCTATAAGACTTAAATTTACAAGACATGTTAGAATCATCTTTTCTTCTTTTTAAGCAAAAAACCCGTTACTTAGAACTTTTATAGCAAAATTTTAATTTTGGCGGCCACTTTTGCCATAATGCAATTTTGCCTGATTTTCCAATTAGAAAGTACTTTATGACGTCATAGTTACGTAACGCCTTGGCCTATTTTGATGATATAGGTATCGTTGGATAGGGAAGGATCATACCTATCTATTAATAGCAAAACCAAGTTCATGGGGGGTTCCGTTCTAAAATATTAGGCAACCCCCCCCCCCCCCCCCACCCTCCCCCCTCTTCGGAGGACGTGTTACAAAAAAATAGCTCAGGAGGACAGGGGTTATAGAATACTTGTTTTGTTTGATTTTTTTCGTGTGCTTATTGTTTGTTTGATTGTTCTTTGTTTTACTATTATTTTAAATCTTTTTTTTATGAATTATTAGGTGAAATGGAAGAAAACTATCGGAATTTATCGATACAAAGTGGCGAATTTGGATATGACGTAGACGGGCTTTGATATCACAGAGATCGAGCAAACATTCCCCATAAAATATCAACGATGAAAGCAATTATACATCTCCACACAGGTAAGTCAATTTTAAACAAATAACAAACTACTTATTTATTAATTAGACAATAACTGCGCACCATATTTTCTGAGTTTAAGTACCTTAGCCCGAAACAAACACCCTCGATTTTAAACAATTTCCTGTAAAAAGGTGTGCACAATTAATTATTGTGTAACTGTTATCTTTGTTTTAGAAAAAAAAATCGACAAAAAGCCTGTTTTAGGTATAATAGCATGTTGATGATTTCAACAAATAGATCGACGAACTTTTACGTGAAGCCAGAGCATCATTATTCGTTTAATTAATTAATAATTTACGCCAATCCTGAAACACTTTAAACCGAATCCAAATAATACTTCTCAAATATTTGATAGACATTGACGTCCTCTAATGGAAGATATTCATAGCAATTTTGGTTGATATGACTGTGTTATATTTGTAAACAAAACTGAGCTGCACAAGAAATCAAAAGGAGATTTTAGTATTCAATCCGTAAAAAATAATGCACGGTTATTAACGGTTGCATTAGCTACGTGTTCGCTTAATTAATTTACGTCTATCTCCAGATCAAGTATCCGATTTCTGTTTTTTCCCGTATTATCCAATAACATTATAAGTAGGTAATTATATACATGGCAGGAAACTAGTGATGTAAAGTAGAAGTGTGTCCGTCTTATATTTTAATGAATATATGCAAAGGCATTGAGTGAAGCTGCGTTCAGACGGTCGGACTTAAGTTGCTTATGACCGGTCATAACTTGTGTCGGTAATACTGCCCTACCATGACAAAAGGAAGTAAGTGACATTTTTTACGAAATGCTGTTTTATAATTTCCGCCAAACAAAAGTAGGAGTCAGTTAGGTCACCAGAAAATCAAAAAAATTCATGTTGGAA
>JXSR01S073701.1:10859-21208 GCA_000969725.1 Ophiothrix spiculata | reverse complement strand
TTTTGTATAAATTTGACTCAAAATTTGGGCGAGTTTAAGAATATATAAATGGATTTCGTTTTATTGAAAATTGTATGGATGGTAATTCAAATTTCTCAGCTTCACACCCCGTACCAAAACCAAAGTTGAGTCCCCCCCTCCCAGGGACAGAGCAAGGATATTTTATAGCCATCCATATCAATACTATTGTATATTATTTGATGCTGATACAGTAATTTGAAAGTATTTACAGATATATGTGATGAAAGGGGGACTTTGCAGATTATATCAATTTTGATTTTATTATTTCATCTGTTGCAGCATTTTCAAAGCTTTAAAATGACACCTTACTTGTTGAAATTGATCAAGGGGATCAAATTATACAACAGAAAATCTGCTGGAAATTCTTATTATTTTCTTTAATTTTTGCTGCCTATTTTCATCAATGTCTCGAAAAGTGTTCTGTCGCAAAGTCCCCCTTTTCGAGGTGAGTCATCACATATGTTACATGTCACAAACGTCACGAAAACGTTGCACCTCAAAATGCCATAAACAACAAAAAAAATTACCAGAAGAAAACCCCAGCAGCAATTGACTGTTGGGGATAGGAGGTTAATCGTATTTCTCTTCATCTTCTGTCTAAAGGAGAAGATAAAAAAACAATCACACTTCACAGAATTTCTCGATTATGGTCTCATGGAGGAAGAACCCATCTCTCACGGAACGTCACATGGCTTTTATTCTTGAACTTGAGAAGATTTGTATTTTTTTAAAGGTATGATCGAATAGACTATGTTAACAACTTTTTGGACCAACCAGGAAAAGAATAAATGTTTACAGATTTTGTAAGCTATGAACAATAAAAACCGAAATTTCCCTTGATTTTGGTCACAAACGTCACGAAATAGTTGCCCAATAGATAACCAACCTGATTAAAAATACTGATCTAAAAACATGACGGCGATGTTTGAATATTGTAGTCAACTAATGATGCATTGAGCGATCTAAAGAATGCAGTGCCCTTATATTTTCCATTGCACTGGTCGAGTGCAATTGATAAATACAAAAATGTATTTTACCGAATCAAATAACAAGCATCTTTACAGATACTTTTTGATGACGTACAGGCGGCCGAGGCCACTACCATATGACGAAGCAAACCAGACAACACTTCTCAGACTCGGTACCAAATTTACTGAGGTACGTAATGCTTCTAAATACATATCAGAGACATACCCAGCAAACACATAACGTTAAACTAACGTTATGGTTTGTCATACAATTAGATAGATTGAGCCCATATTTATTGGTCGAGCTGAGATGCAAAAATATTGGGCGAGACGCAGTCGAGCCCAATATTTTAAAACTCATAGAGAGACCAATAAATATTGGATGAAATAATGAAAATCATCCAATTTTATCATTATTTTGCTCAGGATGCAAGTTTTTCCATACTTGGATCCTTCAAAGCATAATAATGGTTATAATTTGGTAAGGTCCATTCTGAACGTTCAAATAACATTCTAATAACGTTTATTAACTTGATGAATTTTTGAACAATATTGATAACTATCATAAAACGTTGTAATAACGTTTCACATTTTCTGAACGTCATAAACGTTCTGATAACCAATTTTGACCAATTCTTTGATTTTCATGCCAAATACGGTCAAAAATTCACTTTTTTCCATTTTTGGTAATTTGTTGACCTTATGTGGCATGAAAATCAAAAAATTGGACAAAATCCTAAAAAGTAAAAATGACTATAGGATTACTTGAAGAAAACAAGAGAGAGATAACCCGAGGGAATTGAAATTCAATAAACTGATAAAGCTAATGGATTCCGTTCTAAGGAATAACAACTTCAGACAAACAGGTATGAAAACTGTTTAAAGTAGCAACACAGTGGAAAAGTGTACTTGGCGAATGGATATTGAAAACATCTCAAAAATTAAGAGCATACGAGTTAACATCGCGTGTCATAACTATTATAGATGTAAACAAGAACAACAGAACGATGGTTATCTGGAAAATACACAAAGTAAAAATTCAGCTGCTGTTTTAGGCACGGAGGAGGGGGGGGGGTAAGTACTTGCGTATGTCAATAGCTAACGACTGTCAGTCAATTATCCACGTTATCATCACTATACTGACACCCACCAATCACCCCATTTTTATGCCCTGTATATCTAATGCCCCTTTTCCAAATCTCACTCTTAATGACTTCATATATATTTCCTGTCCTTGGCCTAATGTTTTCCAATCCAGCCATCGCTACAATCAGAAAAGAGACCTAAACACTGATTGGATTTCAGCTAGGAGAAGTAGATTTCAGTGCATACTACATAACCAATCATCCAACTTTGCACTCAAAGACATGCAGTTTTCTTATTGTCACACTGGATAGACCTCTTTTTTCGACAACAATCCTAAACTGAATGCCCTTTGATTTGCTAGAGAGGTTGGCTAGTGTCAGTCACTGCTGGATTCGAGTGTCCCCGAGATTTCAGACCCAAGTTTGAAGTGTATTATATTTCTTGTAACGTTGTATCATGCGTACTAATACTGTATGTCTCTCATTATTTCTCTTGTTTCATGTTCCATATACAATAGCATTAGCCCAGTGTAACAGAAGCTGCGTGATAATCGAAAGATGACTTCAATGGCGTATGAAAAGCTGATTTTATATCCGATCACTTATCATACCTATGTCTAAAAGGAACTTACGTTTGACAATAAGACGATTTTCAAAACCTTATTTCACGCCATACATTTTGCTTCAAGGCAACTTCCGAGACATGATATGCCACTACTTATTAAAAAGGTTATAGAATTCGTGAGACAACCCATAATTGATTTCTGAACTTAAAGAGCAGAGAATGTTAAGGTGGGTCTCTTTGGTCACTTGGGAATTGTTAAAAAACTACTTGCGTTGACGTAGATAAGGAAAAAAAATCTTCCTGTAATTACAACATCTTTCCAATTTATTTATCTTATTATTTTCAATAATGGTGGTTATATACGTTGTAGAACAAAAAATCATCATTTAATAGATTTGGAAAATAAACAAATCACTTCGCTTTTCACCAATGTAACTAGGATTCAATTTATCCCACAAAGGTGTTGTTAGAGAATTTCGTTTTCCAACGATTTACAGCAAAATAATTATTTTTGATCATCATTATAACAAACAGAGCTTTATAAACAGAGAAAGATACGTTTTACAAAGAGGTTAATTTTGCCTGAGCCGCAAATCATATTTTATAAAATACAAATGTGATTGTCATTAAAACAACCCTATCTCTATGTTTCATACATTTATGTTGATGCTATTGCTTTTAAAATTTTCCTTGAATGTAACATAGAACCAAATCTCCAATAAGTTTAATTCAGCATACCGTTTTCTATCTATTGATAATTATAAAATATATTTAGAAATTATTTCTAAAGAGGCCAGGGGACTGGTTTTTGGATGTGAATGTTGATGAAGAAAAGCGAGGTTCCATATAGTAAATGCACAGCGCATTTCATATCCTTTCCTTCCTTTTTTTTATTACGGTGGCCTACATTCCATATTATTCTATTCCGCCTGTTCGCATCTGACAGATATGATTCTGAATGAAAGTATGGAGGCCGTGTGGGAAAAAATGTCAGGGAACTCAAAGGGCAGCCCATGTCATCGGTTTTTATTTAAATTTGTTTGGTTAACTCTTAAAACTAGCAGCGTTCTTCCATATTGTTTGAAAGATGTGCTTGAATTTAAAAGAAATGCAATTAAAAAGTAAACGATATTCATGTTACACGTAATTTTGTTATTTTTTTCAGAACCCGTTAATTGTCTTTTCAAAACCCGTAAATAGTCTTTCAAACCCGTAAAGAGTCTTTTAAAAGTTTTCTTAAAGTGGTTGAAATATTTGAAATAATGTCATCAGGTTTAAAACAATCAACGCGCTAAGATTCATTAATGAAAAATGAAAAAGAAAATAATAATAATTAACAAATGTTAAATATGTTGAAATAATTTGAATAGATTTTTTCTTTGAATATCCAGGCACATCTCCTGTATCATTTTAAAGCTGAAGCCTAATGTAAATAAATCAGAATTGAAGCAGAAGTTAAAAGTAGCGCAGTAATTTTTAAACTTATCATGTCCTATGAAACGTCTATATATCTTTACATGTTCGTGTATTCCATAATGGATATATGAACTGATTCTATTTAGCCTGTCATATCACATACTCTGTCTGATAGGAAATCGTGCCTAGCATAAGAGGATTTTGAAACAAAACGGCACACAACTTAATTTAATTCAACACACCTCTGTACCATGATGTGCCATCGTTAAACACACCGAAATTGTCTTTAGTAGATACTAAATTATTCTTAATGCTTATTTGTCAAGATTTTTACATTTATCTTCAGGAACAATTTCTACACAGTTTCTCAAACGAAAAGTCAGTTGAAAGCAATTTTTTCTAGTTTATTACAATTCATGAAAGGAAAAAATTAGGTTATAGCACAATAATATGAAACCGTTGTTATGTTTCTGGCCAACATTAAACGAATAAAAAATGCATTATTACCACTATGTGCGACTGATTTATGGTTAGTTAATCTACTTCAGAACATTGTTTTCCTTGTCACTAAATTGTTGCAGAAAATACAGGTTGTAACAGAAAACAATTATACATTGTTATCTACGCTCAGAGAATAAAGTTACACCTTGTATCACATTGTCATTTATCTATATCAAAAGCCAACTTCTTAAGCTACAAAATGCACTTTGTTTCATCCAAATTGATGGTCTACAAGCAGAGGTATGGCAATTATACTGACTCTACCTTCAAACCCACTGGGCCAGTTGATCCGATTCATTTACTGGTAGCCAAATAATGGCACATAATGCCCCAAATCAGCCATACGGTATTGAACAGGATAACAAGACTGGTTTTCGGGCTGATTTTAGTGTTCCATGAACTTCTATCTAACAAAGGCATATTATAGACCTCTTAATGATTACCTTGCCCATTTTCAAAAAGTGGACCTTTTCGAAGAAAAGTTTTCAGTAGTTTTTCAAGTATTTTGTTTAGTATTTTGGTAAAAACGGCCTTCCATTTACATGTTTTGGTGCTTTAGGTCCTCTTTTGGTGGGTAATTAGGGAATTTTTGTGGACCTTTTTTGTACATTGTCAAATTTGGGGGGGGGACGGGCTTGGACTGTTGTATTCTGGATGTTGGACGGGATGCCAGAATAAAGTTTTAAGAGATATCCTAGTTGGCGAGACAACATATCATCTAAATGACAGAGTCAACATGCAAGCACTTTAAGACTACCCAGAGATTTTGAATACAGGTCAAATGAAACACTGTCATTTCTGAACTTAACCTTTGTCAATTGAGCTAGGAAAATTATCTTTATTTCCATATTCAACTTTGAATATGAAACTGTGTGAAAAAAAAACCTGCAAAAGGATTAGTGCTTTACACTCTTTGCTTGACATCGAGTCTTTGATGCAACTGTTTAGGCCTGCAACTGTTTATGCTTACTCTGGGATATAAGCAATCTTTTGACCTAAAGGCCTAAAGCATAACTTTTATCATAAATATTTATGAATTATTCTTATCAAATGTAAAAATAAAAACATTTTTGAACATGAGGTGTGCTTTCTGTCATTTTATCTCACTGCATTGTTATTCTTCATCGAATCATGAAAAACTATTTTTGCTGGAATAATGGCGAAATCGGCCCAAGTGTTTTTCAGCGGTCTTTACTTAAATGATCGTAACCTTTGATCCTGACCATTAAATGAGACCATTTAAGCTGCTTCTGGTAGCCAATTAAACAGCCTTTCACATAAGGGAACGTTTTTGAATTCAATGATTTTATTTTCCTAATGATATCGCTAACAAGAATTTATAATTTTTTCTGTTACAACCTGTAGATTAGGTGAAGTGATCACATTTGTAAATCTCAATTTGTCAAATTGCATCTATATACCAATATAAGGAAATAACTTTCTAAAAAGAACATGATTTTGTACGCTAGACATTGCAACATCTATATAATATTTTTACTGTAGTAATAAAAAGAAGAGCAAGGCGGGTGTGGGGTGAATTTGAAAATGTAT
Organism: Ophiothrix spiculata; assembly: GCA_000969725.1. Classification (NCBI taxonomy): domain Eukaryota; kingdom Metazoa; phylum Echinodermata; class Ophiuroidea; order Amphilepidida; family Ophiotrichidae; genus Ophiothrix; species Ophiothrix spiculata. The sequence continues at coordinate 15,101 of JXSR01S073701.1, read as the reverse complement.
GTCATCTTGAACATGAATTTTGTACAAATATCGAACATAAGGAATATCTTTATGAGATGAAAATTGATTTGTTCCATTTAATAAGACATTTCGTTTTTCGTCGAACGAAACTATTCTTTCCATTAAACGAATAAAAAATGCATTATTACCACTATGTGCGACTGATTTATGGTTACTTAATCTGCTTCAGAACATCTTTTCCTAGTCAATCACTGCATCTTGAATTTTTATACTCCTGTTCGGGTAATTGGATATGGGTGAGCTTAGCTCGGACGGGTACCTGGGGTTTAGTCCCAGGCCTAGTATTTTTATTTTCTATTGCATTGGTCGGGTGCAACTGATAAATAAACAAATGTATATCACCGATGAGTAAAAAATGATGAACGTCTGTTAACCAATCAAACTTCAAAGGTCAAGAATCTTTACAGATCCGTTATACTGGGTGACGTTCAGGCGACCAAGGCCATTATCATATGACAAAAAAACAGATAACATTTCTCGACTTGGTACCAAATTTACTGAGGTACGTAATGCTCCACAATATCGAAGACATTATCGTCGTGATTATACCGTTGTTATTTGGCAGACGGGCAATAGAACAAATTACTTATTTGTAGTAACAAATAATAAAAAGATGACAATTAGTCGTGACAACAGGATAATCTGAAGAAAACAAGAGAAATATAACCCGAGGGAATTGGGATTTAATAAACTGATAAAGCTAATGGATTCCGCTCTAAGGAATAAGAACTAGCAAAAGTGAAATTGGTGAATGCGTATTGAAAACATCTCAAAAATAAAGAGCATACGAGTTAACATACCCTATTCACTCGTCTAATTCAACTATTTTCCATCTGACAATCTCCTTAAAATTAACAAAATCCCCGTTTCCAAAAGTTTGACAAATAGTCATACTCTATGGCCGACACTTCATTAAAATTATTTGAAAAAATTTGGCAAGCTAATATGAAAGCGCTCAACTGTAACGTGATCTAAATTCAGAAAATGAGTAGTTCAATTGGACGAGTGGATACGGTATAGTATATCGCGTGTCATAAATATAGTACGATGGTCTGGAAAACACACAAGGTAAAATATCAGTTGGCTCATTCCAGTGAAAACTAAACCTTTTTTGATTTCAAACAAAAAATCAGCTTTTTTATTCGACCACATGAGCAGTTTTTTCAGTCATACGTTTGTTACTCGGTATGTGAAAAGTATTTTTTAATCAGAAATTTTGAATTTTTTCTACCCATGCATGACTGAGCACATGTTTTCATTCAAAAATGTCACAAACGTTACCAAAAAATTACACCAAAATGTCACAAACGTTGCCAGACGTTACCAAACAAAACATTGCATTTAAAGAAATCCTGACGATAAAATTATGAACTATTTGTAAATATGTTACCAATCATCTGTGAAAAGCGCAATAATGATATCGCTAACATGTCAGAGAAATTTTACTTTGAAGTCATTTGGAGCATTTCATTTCATTTCCGTGCGAGGTCACAAACGTTACCGAACGTTACATGAACTTTATTCAGTATTTTGGAAATTATTTTAATCTTTAAACACCTGCATGTCTTGATCCCGCCAGTGAGCAACATTATCAACACCAAACTCGTTGATATAATGTTTGGGGAAGAACTCGCATACCGTATATCGATTATGGCAAGCCAAAAGGGTCATTACGTATTGCCACAACGCGTTGTTTTTGAAAGCAACGCGTTGCTTAATAAAACCAACGCGTTGCTTATTTAACCAATAGAATCTCAGATATTGCACGTCTAAGCAACGCGTTGTTTATCCGGTTGATAATACAACGCGTTGCTTTCTAAAGCAACGCGTTGTTTTCTTCTATTTTTCCTAGAACCAAGTCACCAATCACAGTTTACCTTCTTGAGGGTTTAGGTTATGATGACGACGGACAATTAAAAAGGATTTCCAAGATTTGAACAGGTTTACAGGTCGTGTTTTATTTGTTATTTAAATTGTAAATTATTATTCCATTAATTTTTCTTCAAAATAAGTATTTTCTAATAATGTTTGAGTATTAATTATCGTTGAGAAAACAAATGACAAGGACTGATATAACGGCAAAATATCGCCGTATATCATGTATATGATCATATCACTGCAAACTACTCAGTGCCTTTCATTATCAAGATTAAGTTGTATTTACACTCTGCTTATCATGCTTTAACTTAAGCTTTCAGGTTTGACAGGTCTGTAGTACTGTAAAACCCAGTGTAAAATACTCATGATGCCTCAGTTAATATATGAAATGTACACGGCCCTGTCATTGACTTCCTGCTCAATTGCTTCCTGCAACGTGTTGTTTTCTAAAAACCAACGCGTTGCTTTCTCAAAATTCAACGCGTTGTTTTATTAAAAGCAACGCGTTGTTTGCCAAAGCTACGCGTTGATAAAACGTAATTCTTATTGGTTAAATAAGCAACGCGTTGCTTTCAAAAACAACGTGTTGTGGCAATACGTAATGACCCTTTTGGCTTGCCATAATCGATAGCCAACGACTATCACACAATATAGCAATTAATTATCGCTAAGCTGACACCCATCAGTATATCTATTATCTAATGCCCCTTTTCCAAATCTCACACTGAACGACTTTCTATTTTATGTCTTGTGTCTAATGTCTTCCACTCTAGCCATCGCTACAATCAGGAAAGAGACCTAAACACTGCCTGGATTTCAGATAGGAGAAGTAGATTTGAGTGCACACTACATAAACCAATCATCCAACTTTACACTCAAAGACATGTAGTTTTCTTATTGTCACACTGAATAGACCTCTTTTTCGACAACAATCCTAAACTGAATGCAAATTATTTTCTAGAGAGGTTGGCTACTGCCAGTCACCGTTAGATTCGAGACCCCCCGAGATCTCAGGTCCAAGTTTAAAACTTTATATATCTTATATTTCTTATAACGTTGTAACGTGAGTACTTATATGTCTCTCATTATTTCATGTTCCATGTACACTAGTATTAGATCAGTGTAACAGAAGCTGTGTGATAATGTAAAGATGACTTCAATGGCGTATGAAAAGCTGATTTTATAACTGATCACTTATCATACCTATGTCTGAAAGGAACTTACGTTTGACAATAAGACGATTTTCAAAACCTTATTTCACGCCAGACATTTTGCTTCAAGGCACTACCGAGACATGATATGCCACTACTTATGAATAAGGTAATAGAATTCGTGAGACGCAACCCATAATTGATTTTTGAACTTAAAGAGCAGAGAAATGTTAAGGCGGGTCTCTTTGGTCTCTTGGGGGACTGTTAAAAATTTACTTGCGTTGACGTAGATAAGCAAAAACAAATCTTTTATATACGATATAGAACAAAAAATAATCATTTTTTTAAAGATTTTGTAAGTCAGATCGCTTTTCACCAATGCAACTGAGATTCAATTCATCACACAAAGGTGTTGGTAGAGAATTTCGTTTTCCAATGATTAACAGCAAAATATTTATTTTTGATCATCATTATAACAAACAGAGCTTTAAAAACAGAGAAAAATACGTGTTTCGAAGAGGTTAATCTTGCCTCAGCCGCAAGTCATATTTTATAAAATATAAATGTGATTGTCATTAAAACAACCCTATTTATATTTTTTAATACATTTATGTTGATTCTATCGCTTTTAAAATTTTCCTTGAAAGTAACATAGAACAAAATCTCCAAGAAGTTCAATTCAGCATATTCCCATTGATACTTATAAAATATATTTTAGGTATTAAGAAATGATTTTTAAAGAGGCCAGAGGTCTGGTTTTTGGATGTGAATGTTGATGAAGAAAAGCGATGTTTCATTTTGTAAATGCACAGCGCATTTCATATTCTTACCTTTCTTATTTTATTATGGTGGCCTACATTCCATATTATTCTATTCCGCCTGTTCGCATCTGACATATATGATTCTGAATGAAAGCATGGAGGCCTTGTAAGGGAAAATGTCAGGGGACCCCAAAGGCAGCCCATGTCATTTTGTTTGGTTAACTCTTAAAACTAGCAACGTTCTTCCATATTGTTTGTAAGATACACTTGAGTTTAAAAGAAATGCAATTAAAAAGTAAACGATACTTTTTTCAGAACCCGTTAATTGTCTTTCAAACCCGTAAAGAGTCTTTTTATAAGTGTTCTAAGGTGGTTGAAATATTTGAAATAATGTCATCAGGTTTAAAACAATTAACGCGCTTAGATTTATA
>JXSR01S073700.1:25516-37570 GCA_000969725.1 Ophiothrix spiculata | reverse complement strand
TTATAGTACTTAGTTCCTATATATATAAAAAGCCAGTACAAGAAAACCCTAACTCCATGAGCTCCCCGCTGCAACTATACACTAGAAAAATTATCTAATAATGTCTAAAAAAGTCAACTACAAGGTCATATGTGACACTATGATTGGGATATAGACATGAAAATGCTTTTTAGTGATTTGAGAGCATTTTCAGAGATTTGTATGTATTTATATTTTACAGAAAGGAGCTATTGGAGTTGGGGTTTTCTTGTACTGGAGTATTCAATTCAATGACCGTTTGCGATAAATATGACTCTAGAACAGCGAATACAGATGATAATGCTAAGCGTCAATAATTTGGACTTTGGATTCAAGTTTGGTACAGGATGGGTAGATTGGATGCAAAAAAACATATTCCCAACACTCTCCATGCTAAGATAGGATAAAAACCAAATTATTATATCTCTGATTTTGTTTCTGAATAAGGTAATTAACTGATCATGCCTAACACTCCGATACACTGGAACATCATGATACATTGTGCAAGGGTCAACTTTTGGAACTTCCTATTGACATATTATTTTAGTCCAGGTGAAAACTTTATTACCAGATTTTTGCCCCATTCGAAATTTATCATAAAATTTATTTGGGGGAAGTGGGTTGGCGCAGCGGTGGTTCCCTTGCCTTGCACCAATGAGGTCCCAGGTTCGATCGTGTACCGTGCCCGGCGCTTTATGTGCATTTGGTTTCAGTCCATGCTCGCTTCCGCAGGTTTTTATCTGGGTACTCCAGTCTTCCTCCTGCATTCAAAACTGAATATAAAAAAACATCTTGGAGCCCTGCCCTGTTGAAGATAAGCTCCCTTTAGCTTACTTGGTACCAAGTACAAGTTGAGTTTCCTTAGCGAAAGCCTAAACAAGGACAAGGTGATCACTTGAAATGTGATCAAGAATTCTGTAATAGCAGAAAAGAAATCATTTTTCTTTTATAGAAAAATCAAAACTGACATACCAATGATATATATCGTCGGTCGCATCACATACTGTTCTATATGACATTTTTGACTTTTTTGAGAAAATTTGTCTGGATTGATATATTGATGATTTCTTCATATTTACCAAGTTACAGGCTTTAATTTAGCCTAATTAACAAGAAATAATTAATAATTTTTGGTCTATATGCGTTCTATTTCAATTTGGCGTTTCACAAACTGCGCTATATGCAAAAATTATGTGCTAAAGTATTATAGCGTAAACAACGCATCACATACAGATCTATATGGTGTGCTATTTCAACTTCGCGATGAAAAAAATTTCACATACAGTTCTATATTATATAGAACAGTTTGACATATTCAATTACTGTACTAAAAGATTGCTAAATGTAAAAAAAAAGTGTTTTCAAATAGAGATCTATAAGTTCAAAGCTATATTAAATAGGGTTTTAAGTAGTATTTTTATTCAAAATTAAACAGAATAAAAACTTTGAAGTCTTTTCTTTAAAAAAATATTAGTGTCAGAAGAAAACATAAGTGCAAAGGCTCTTCTATGACACAAAGTCTACGTACGAATTTTCAAATGCAATTTTCTCGAAATGCGTCTTTTGTCATATAGAACAGTATGTGATGTGACCGACGTTATCTCCATTTCACTTTCAACTGTAATTACCGTAATTTCCGGAATATAAGCCGCGGCCTATACGTTGATTTATGCGCCGACAAAAGCCCCTGCGGCTTATACGCCGTGCGGTTTATACGGCGTCACTTAAATCTTGATCTCTCAATGCCGCTCATTTTTGACGACCATGTTTTATGTGCAAAACTGAAAAGATCGCACATTTTGTCATATGAAATGTTACTAGTACTAGAGAAGGAAAACGAATGATTGTTATCACCAACATTGTTCTAAGTACCTGATTGCCTAGAGCTGTAGCTTCCAAGTTGGTTTGCAAACCGCCCTTGAAGTATTCATCCGCCTCCCGTCTGGTTTCCGTCAGATTCAGCTCCAGTTCAGCGATCCGTTGCCTAAGGGCAGATGCCTCAGTGCCATGTCTTCTGGATTGAGTGGCTAACTCATACTGTAATTGGTCGATTTCACTCTGTTTCTCCCTTGGCTGAAACGAATCATCCAAAGGCAACATGGTTTCAGAGAGTGTCGTGTACTCAAATGTTATGGCATGAAAGCGGAGCCTTTTTAAATTTAAGGCGGGGTAAGAGGATTATTTTAAATACAATAGATTTACAGGGGAGATACAAGGCATGCCGCCATTTTTATTCCGGCATGGAGACAAAATTGGGGATATTCGTTTTTTTGCCGATAGCTTGCCAATGATGCATCGCACCTTGTCTTTGTGGGCGCGTGTGGCCTAGCGGAACAGTGCAGGACTCATAAACGGAAGGTTGTGAGTTTGGGCCCCGCTAGTGCCAACGTGTTGTGAACCTGGGCAAATCACTTTATCACACTTGCCTCGTCGACCCGAGCGTATTGGGGAGCTGTTTAGGGGGGAATATTACAACCTAAGTGCTGATAGGTCTGCGCCTTCGGTCATTGGCCGCAAATGGCCTAGTTTAAGGCGAAATGGTTCTGACGATTCCCTTGTTACAGCGTAATAATAATGGCCAGCGCTTTGTATCCACTGGAAAAGGCGCAATATAAATGCCGGAATTATTATTATTATTATTAATGCGCGCATGTTGAAACACGCACACACGCTTTGCATGCAGGTTGGCGTTTCAGGTTGTCTCTACGCGTAACCAAGTCTTGGCACTCGGAGTTTATTTTGGCGGGAGCCGAGTGGACCAGAATACCCCCAATTTGAGCTACATGGCTGACAACGCCATTACACAGGCTGGTATACAAAGCCTGGTATCTCCCCTGTAAATCTATGTTTAACACTTATAAATTGCAATATTCTTTGTCATCAGCGTACCTGCTACTGACAATACCTTCCAAGGACTGGTTTCACTAACGCCCTGTTTATTGCAAACCCCAACTTGTTTATCGGGAAGTCTAAGCGATGGTTTGTTTGCTATGGATATTTTGCAGGTGTTAATGAGCATCCATAAAAAAGATAAAACCATTGTAAAAATGGTTATGTGATCATGTTGGCCATGGGGGGCATTTGCCCCCCCCCATTTTTTTTTTCCCCCCCCCCCCCCCCCGGAAAAAAAATCAGAAGCTTTTATAGGCGTAAATTTCTCTCAATTACCCCTTTTTATTGATCATTTTGATATTAAATGTAGAAATTTTGCGCGCTTCACGCGTATTTCACTATCAAATATCATTATTTTAGTAAAAATTAGGTGTTTTTTAGCCCAAATACACATATTTGTCCGAAAATTTTTTGTAAGCATTACATTTTTGGTCCGAAAATGTTTGCGCGCGTTAACTTATTTCAAATTTTTTACCCCCAGAAATTTGTCTTGCCCCCCTCCCCGTTTTCCCCCACAGAAAAGAGATGCTGGTGCCGCCACAGGGCATTTTACCTGTTGCTGAGTATGGGACAACATGCCTTCCAGGTGTAGAATTCTTGCTTGCTGCTTTTTGAGTTGTGCTGCCACTGACATCTTGTCTGCTCGCAATGCCCCTGAAATGGACAAAGGATGACATCATGTAATAAAGACACCAAAGGAGTAAGGCTAAATAAAATTAATTGTTTGTCTCAAAGCTCCCGCGCGCTTTAGTTTTAGTGTGCACGTTAATTTTTCAAAAAGTCGAAAAAAATATTTTCTTAGCCGTTTTTTTTTTTCTTCATAATTGACAAAAATTCCATATGAACTCCTTTTATATTTACTTGCAACATAAAATTTAATTAAAATGGTTCTTTATTCTGTTTATGATTTTAAAAAAGACCAATCTTAACATTAGTTTTGTATCTGACATGTAAATATATGAGGGAGTACATATGGAACTCTTTACTATTAAAATTGCACTCATGACTTCTGTCACACACGAAAAAAAATGTGGGAAAAAAAATAATTAAAATAAAACCGCATTTCGCATTAGTTTTCAAGAGTAGGAGAGCTTTGAGACAAACCATTTTTTTTAAATGGCCTAATCAAAAGTTCTCTGAAATGCACTTGTCCTCCAGAAAAGCACACCCAAAATGCACGTCTGCAGCCATTAAAGGGACTAGCCTAGATTCCACCTAGAATTAAAAACCTATGGAAATACTCTAAATATACTATAGCTAAAAAGTATAGTAAAATCCAAAAAACTGTAAAAATTTACACACGAATGGCTCAAATCGAGCTAATTTGCAATATATCGTTCTTTGATGGTGGTGTGACGGTGTGACTATCCTGTGTTTCCTAAATCATAAATTTGTACATCAGATTGATTTACCAGATAATAGATCAAACAAAGCTCCTAGATATTATTTAATACATATTAAAAGAGAAACAATTTCATCAAAAATAATTTGTTTGGCCATCACAGGTGTAGAAACAAGATTTTTTTAATTTTTCAAACTAGAAACACTGTTTTCACACCACTTTTTTTCGCCGGCGAAAGAAATTAAAGTAGGTAAAGAATTGCTATTTCCTGCAATATTCCTCAAAATCATGGAAAACTACTTGTAGGTTATATTATTATAAACATGTTCTATCGGTTAAAGTAAAAAAATATGTAGGTAAAAATAAGTGGGAAGAATCTAGGCCAGTCCTTTAATGCACCTACTAAAATGCTTGCGATGTGTAGGACTTCTTCTTGTGGGAAATTGTGCATAAAACACAGAAAGATGAGGAGTAAAAACATCAGCGTACAGTAATACAGTAGCCCTCGGCCGATCAGAAAGTCAAGAATTCAGAATATGCAAAATGGATTGAAAATGTTTTATGCATTCCATGTGCTCTGTTGTGGACTGCTTGAAGTGCATTATGGTTGTTATACTCTTTTTTGTTGGCTGAAGATTTGTTTATCATTGACGTGTGACTGCAATACAAAAGCTTAATTTATTTTTACAAAATACATTTCTATTTTCTATGATGTATCAATACAGTTGCATTCCATTTTGCACAGAAAATGTGACAGTAAATTTTGTTTGTTCTCCAATTCAATCGGTTTATTGGATGCAACAGAATGATACAAAACTATATAGTCAATATTCTTAACATAATATAGTAGGTTTCAGAAATATTTGCTTCACAGAAGTAATCATTTATTTATGAGTGATATCCTCCTAAGGCCAAAAAAAAAAAATTGTTTGTTTGCCCTCCAGTGGAAAAATTAAAATTTTGGGTCGGTCGGTCGGTTGATCTTTTTTTCTTTTTTTTTTACTCTTCACATATAGTTTAAAGACTGATGTCATTCCATGGATTTTATCGTGAATACCAAGCAATGCAGGGCTTAATCAAAGATTGTGGGTCATTATTTAGAGAAAATATGCATTTTATACTACTAAATGTGACTTTATACCGCTAAATTTTACGTTTTACATCAAAAATATTGAGTTTTCATATTTTTCATGTTTGAAGAAAAAAAAAATGAACTAAAATCATAAACCAAATTTTTGCAATTTTTAAGGTCGGTCGCGGAGGGCAAACAAAAATTTTTTTAGGCCTAATTCAACAGTTTCAGATGTGTACATATTAATGATGAAAAGATTTTTTTAATCAAAATTCTTAAAAAATATATATCAAAATTTCTTCTTACAGGCCCTTATAATAACCATACCTATTGTATCATGTAACGACTGTACATGACTCTTCAAGTTTGCACTATTAACTCCTTCTCTCATTGCCTTACCATACCTATTGTATCATGCAAAGACTGTACATGACTCTTCAAGTATGCACTATTAACTCCTTCTTACATTGCCTTACCATACCTATTGTATCATGTAAAGACTGTACATGACTCTTCAAGTATGCACTATTAACTCCTTCTTACATTGCCTTACCATACCTATTGTATCATGTAAAGACTGTACATGACTCTTCAAGTATGCACTATTAACTCCAACTGGAATCGCTCCATCAGTTGATGACACCCCTGTTTGTGGAATGGTATGATCTTCTTCTTGGGGTTTAGCCAATTCCAATTTCTCCTCCAATTCTCTGATTTTGTGCTTCAATTCTCTGGATTCTCTCTCCAACATCTTGGTATATTCTAGAATAAATCCGAGTAGATGTAGTGACACATTAATCTCATGTCTGCAATTACTGTAAACGCCAATATTTTCGCGCTCAGTAATTTTCGCGCACGGCCAATTTTGGACCGTTTCGCGCGTTTTTATTTCCGCGCACTTGAACATTGGCCTAGTATAGAACTTCCTTTGTAACAAATACACAGTAATTTTCGTGGTGCATTTATTTACGGGCTTAATTAATTTTGCGCCAAAATAAATGTAGCGCAAAAAAACCCACTTATACAGTACTAAGGTGTGGTCTGGAAATTTTGAAGTGCCACCAATCCCATAAAATACACATTCTTTAACAAAGGGGGCAATACAAGTACCTTTCTCAAAATGCTGAATTTAGTCAGATTCATACAAAATAACAGTTTTCTACCAAATTTTGTGCAAACTCTCCGAACAAATCACACAATTGGCCACCATTATTTCTATTCAACAGAATGCCAGGCTAATCCCAGTTGTGCATATGCATTAAATTCAAGTGACACCTCATTAAATTCAAGTGACACCTCCTTAGTGTGAAAGACAGAACATTAGGAAGAATTTTTGATTTTAGCTGCATGAGGCAGTGGCGTATCCAGGACTTTCTCCGAGGGTGGGCAAACCACCCAAGATTTCTCCGAAGTGAGCGAAGCGAACGGAGTGGTCGCTCTCACGGCCTGGGGTCCAGGGGGTCCAGGGGCTCGCTTAAGGGGCCCCGGTGGAGGTCCAGGGGGTGAAGCCACCGGTGAAGCCACCCGAAGCCAGATTGCTTCTACACACTTTGAACGACAGGAGAGGCCATTTCCTGGGGCAAAATACTTATTTTAAATATCTTTCTTCCTTTTCCTTTCTTTCCCCTTTTTCTCTTCTCTTTCCCTTCTTCCTCTTTTCCTTTCATTTTTTCTCCTTCCTTTCTTTTTTCTTTCTATTTTCCTTCTTCCTTTTCTTATCCTTCCTTTTTTCTCCTTTCTTTTTCATTCTCTCTTCTCCTTTTCTCCCTTTCTCCGAGGGTGGGCAAACCACCCACAAACCACCAAAGATTTCTCCGAAGTGAGCGAAGCGATTGGAGCGGTCGGTCTCACGGCCTGGGGCCCGCGCAAAAGGGCCCCTGGTGGGGTCCAGGGGCAAAGCCCCTGAGGGGGTTGAGGGGGTGAAGCCCCCCCCTCCCCCCCCCCAAAGCCAGAGTGCTTCTACACACTTTGAATGACAGGAGAGGGGGGTGGGTTCTTACCACCCCCCTAACGTATTGTCACCAATTGCTCCAAAACGCAAAACAAAGTGACCCTGGGCATTTAAGTAATTGTTATAACATCCTTGCAGTCATTTTGATGAAAAAAAGTCAGGGGTACCACCTTAGGTGGGGGAAGGGTAAGCTGTCAAAGTCTGTAGGTAAGGGGGGTGGTAACTATATAAAAAGTCGCCATTTTGAAAAAAATATCTGCATGCTAACAAGCTTAAACTTATAGAACATGTTAGAACTACCATTCCCTTTATTCAATAGCAAAAAACCAGATGAAAATCCGATATTTAGAACTTTTAAAGGGAATTTTTGAATTTGTTTCACATTTTCCGACCTAAAGTACCTTATGACGTCATAATTACGTAACGCCTTGACCGATTTTCATGATTTTGGCATCAATAGAAAGAGGAGACCCTACCCTATAATATGGTATAAAACAACCACACTTTTGGTGCGTCCATTTTATTTTCACGGGGGGGAGGGGGGGGGTGGTAAACACCACCCCTTAGGTAACGACGTAGTTGAAAATACCTTAGGTGCAAGAGGGTTAAAATGCAACAACCTTCCTATTCTGTATTGAATCTATTATTTCAAATCACTATTCTGTCGGACGCAGTTGTTGAATTTGGCGTACTCATTCCTTGTTACTGGAATGAAACGTACTGTGCAATATCTATGCAGTGAACCAAACATTTCCAAAATATGTTATGTTTCTGCTGAGATTCATGAATATTTTCTTACAATAAAGTTGAAAGACACATTTATGCACAATATATCAAAGAAAGGGGTTGATACAAAAATTAAGTTAGCTGCAAAGACAAATTTTGCATATTTTGTCAGCGGCCTCCAATGCAATGTTTCACGCCAGGGAGTAACATGAAACAGCCTAAATTAACCAATCAGAAGACAGGATTCTAATTTGTGACATCAGTGTGTCCAATAGAACATGATAGGTACAGACAGCTTAATTAGGCTTGGCGTCCAAAGACATTCACTCGGTCGAGGGACATTCGCTCTTGATATTTGCTCTGACTTATTCACTAAAACGGAGAGCGAATGTCGCTCTCATTGAATGAACATTGTTTCAATCGATGAAAGCGAATGTCACTCGCGCATGTCGTAGTGGTTTGACTATTGAATAAACAAACCCAAGATTATTCAGAGCGATCTTCACTCCAATTCAATCTGAAGTGTAGCGAATGTCGTGAAATTTGTTAAGCGAATATCGCTTCCTGTTGGAGCAAAGTTTTCTTGGTAGGGTGAGCGAATGTCACTCGGGCAAGCGAATGTCTTTGGACGCCAAGCCTTATACCTTCAGTTCCTGGTTGCTTTCCCATATCTTCCACCTCTTCCCCCTGCTCTCCATTAGCCACCTGGCCACTTATCTGCTCCATATCTTGTCTCATCTGGTGGATCACAGACTTCAGCATCTTATTCTGCTCTGCTAGTTCTTCCATGTCGTTGCTTTTAGATCGTTCTCCATGAGTGGACAACTCTGGATCCTATATAACAGTAATACATCGCATGTGAACAAAAAAAAAAATTAAGTGCAATAGTTGCAAGCTTTCATAAATTTGTATTACATACTAAATATTAAATGCCTAGCCTTGGGTCAGTGGCTCTTTAAATGGTTCTTCAGGATACACTATCACCATTTCAAGAACCACTGACATATGGAAGGCAAATTTTGAGAATTTTTCACATTTTCGACAAGATGTTACATTGAAGACATATGGAAGTTTTGCAGAAATGACTTTGTTACATTCTCATGACTAAATGCGCAAAATGAGCCAAATTCTGCAGCAGATCTGACTGGAAAGGTAGTGTATAACAAGAAAAAGACACTATACAAATAAGATCCATATCTCAGAATTTCTATCAAGTTATCTTAACAACAGAAGTTAGCCTTAATTTGTCAAGGCTGAGAAATCAAAGCCCATGCAAACATTCAAAGCACACATTTATATGTGACCTACTCTGTCGAAACCCGGACAAAGTTGCACAAATCCCTTTTTCAAATTTTACCAAATTTAAAATGGCAAAATTATAAGCTTTCCAATGATATATCACACTCTAAGATCGCTCAATGTTTTGTATGTCAAAAAGTGATATTTAGGTTGAAAATTCCTTTGTTTTCTATTGATTTGTGACAAGTTTATTGGGCTATATCTCCTTAAGTGTTCTGGCGACTTTGTCCGGGTTATGTGGGAGGAAGTCACATATGTACAGCACAGACCTAAGCATGGATGTTAAATCAGGCTGTTTGAAATATTATAAAATTTCAATTTTCAAGTGCCGGAGAGGTGTAAACATAAAACCCCTACCATAGTACCAACATTTTCTACATCAAAGCCCATGCACACATTTTAAGCACACATATGTATAGCACAGACCTGAGCATGGATGTTAAATCAGGCTGTTTGAAATATTTTAACATTTAAATTTTCAAGTGATGGGGAGGTGTAAACATAAAACCCCTACCAAAATGTTCTTTTATGCTATTTCTCAGCCTTTGTAAGTTGGTAATTGATTATGTAACACCCGGACACCATGCACTGTGGGGTTTTCCTGCTTTTAGCAGAAACTGGGACTAGTCTATTTTAGTCATGGGTGTTTCAAATCATGGTTTACAAATTCATCTTACTTATTTAGAGAATGAAATATAAATGTAGCGGAAATTTCTGCATTATTTTGATGAAAAGCAGGCTTTAATATCATAAATATTGTAATATAATACATTTGATAATGCTATATATTTAAAGAAATTTATTCCGAACACTTTTCATTTTTGAACAATATACCGCTTTCTAAAATGTGGGTTTACAAAAAAACTAAAACAAAAAGTGATCAGAAGTTAGTACGCTGTGATTGGTTGCCTTTTTCTATGTGGCAGAATTTGAAAATATACATTGCTTTCTATGGTTGGTGAAATCCCCTAATTATGAACTTAACAAGGCCCGGGCCTGGCGTTCCTCTATAGTGACATCTTTATGTGTTGGAAACTAAAATGTGAATTTATATTGGTAGGTGAACTACATTGTAGTACTAGTGGTAGGCAAACAGAATGTTTTCATACATATTTTTCTTAGCTCGGTGCTGCAGTGTTGTGATTTTAGTTGTTTGGTGGTAATGGGCTGTGTAAGCCGATCATAGGTACATGCTAGTATGCTGGTTTTTAAAGATATGTCTTTGAGCTAGCTAGTATATATGCAGACTCATAGTAAGATTTGGTACACCAGAAACGGTTAAACCTTGTGCAATATTTTTAAAAAGGGCTCAAGTACAGAGAATTAAAAAGGCCATAACATAGCTGTTTGGTAGTTCTGTACAATGAAAATTTTATAAAACATAAGAATGAACCTACAAGTATACGGGATGATCAAAAAAGCTGACCAAACTGAAAATAATGGTCATTCACAAGCACAACAATAATAGGAACAAATAGCCCGTGAAATAGTATCATTAAAATCACCAAAGATACAGTTTACTAAGAAATTTAGTTTAATAAAACAAGATGTAAAATGACAGTACTATGAAGCTCTATTTTTGATATGTTTTCATGGTAGATCAGAAGGGGAACTACTTTTAATTTTTGACTAAAGAAATGTATTGTAGTAACTTACAACGTTGTTTTTCACATAAAAACGCACTTTGAAAAGTCACGCTATAGAGAAACACACTATGCTGATATTCATAATCTTAGAGGGTAAAAGGTATCTTTTCAAATATTGAGATTCTTGGTAATTTCTATCTTAACAAGTTTACGTTATCATGCCGTGCCAAATCACTTGGACTGTTAGGTACACTTTCATCTTAATTTTTTTCTGTAACTTACTTAAAATTTGGGTTTACAGATGGTTTTCATACATTAGCTGCCCATATAATTTCAGGCGCAATTTCATTTAGATAATTCACCGTTTCCGGTGTTACCGAACCTTACTGTGGTTTCATATCACCTACAGAAATCTGTAAAAGATATTTCACCATGTGTATGTGACATTCTTAGCTATATTTTTGCCAATTTTCATGTAGCTGCCTTATATAGAACAAAAGTTATGATACAACAGGTAGAACTTTTTGAATGACCCTCATAAATATAACAGGATAACTTACCAAAGCTACTCCTTGGTCAATGTGTATATTATGTTTTCTCAATGTTGCCACTGCATAGTCTCTGTCACGAATCAACACGCTGAGTAATTTGTCACGCTGTGATATCTCTCGTTTGCGTTCCTTGACTGCGGCCAATGCCTGAGGAAAGACAAATAATTAGACATGCTTTAAATCAATGTTGCTACTGCATAGTCTCTGTCACGAATCAACACGCTGAGTAATCTGTCACGCTGTGATATCTCTCGTTTGTGTTCCTTGACTGCGGCCAATGCCTGAGGAAAGACAAATAATTAGACATGCTTTAAATCAATGTTGCCACTGCATAGTCTCTGTCACGACTCAACACGCTGAGTAATTTGTCACGCTGTGATATCTCTCGTTTGTGTTCCTTGACTGCGGCCAATGCCTGAGGAAAGAAAAATAATTAGACATGCTTTAAATCAATGTTGCAACAGCATGGTCTCTGTCACAACTCAACACGCTGAGTAATTTGTCACGTCGAGATATCTCTCATTTGTGTTCCTTGACTGCGGCCAATGCCTGAGGAAAGACAAATAATTAGACATGCTTTAAATCAATGTTGCCACTGCATAGTCTCTGTCACGACT
>JXSR01S073699.1:315594-326608 GCA_000969725.1 Ophiothrix spiculata | reverse complement strand
CGATTATATACACCCATGTTTAGAAAATTATTAGACTCTTTGCTGTCATGGCGGAGTAAATTTAAAAAAAAAAATATTCAGGTATATATATAAGTTTGTTCATCTCGTCTACAGCTGTAAATGCAGCAACATTCATTTTGCACTACAGGTGAAAATACATGCAAAGCCAAAAGTCATAATTTGCTGACGTTGATTTTTTGAAAGATTTGCAATCCTTTAACTTACTTCAAAATACATGTAAAGTTCAATTTCAAAAAATGATCGGAAATATATGTGATGACTCACCCCGAAAAGGAGGACTTTGCGACAGAACACTTTTCGCGAAACTGGTGAAAATAGGCAGCAAAAATACATAAAATAATAAGAATATCCAGCAGATTTTCTGTTGTAAAATTTGATCGCCTTGATCAATTTCAACAAGTAAGTGATCATTTGCAAAATCCCCCCTTTCAGGGTGAGCCATCACATATATCTGTATTTTCTAAAAACAATAAACAGAAAATAAAGGGCTTACCGATTTCAATTTCACCTTTTACTCCCTGTCAAGCTTTGCCCGGGGGGGTACTTAACTTTGGTTTTGGTAGGGGTGTGCCGCTGGGAAATTTGAAGTACAGGTACCAATTTTCAGGAAAAAGAGACCCATCCTGATACCAAATCGCCAAAATTTTGAGTCAAATTTATACAAAAATTATTGAAAGTTTGCACTATTTAGGCACAAATTTTCTGATTTTTTCAAAATTTAAATTTTGAAAAATTAACCCATCAAAATACTACATTTTGCGAAGAAAAAGGACCCATTGGCAAACCAGATAGCCTGATTTTGCTACCCAAGTTTGCGGCACGTCCCCGATATCACTTTTGTACTAAGTACCCCTCCGGGAAGCTCTGATGGATCATAACCAGTGCTGATCATAACTTGACTTCTAAACCGAGTGAAGGTCAATGATGTGTCATTTTAGTCCTTAATTCATGGACTTTGCAAATATTTAATAAAATGAAAATGACAAGAGGCTGCATTCACGGCTGGTTTGGGATGAACAGTCGCACGTAATACATTATGTTTGAAGGCAAACACTCACATGCATTGTTAATCTGTACCATGTGATTCTTAATGGAAAAAATGTTGTATTAATCAGATTTGTTAAATTTAGAAAAAATTATATATGATGCATGACATTTATGCATCGTGTTGTGATTAGTTTTGTTACTTAAGTATATGATATTTGAAGATACGATATTTCCAGGTAGGATGTTTTTACACAAGTAAAATTTTATGTATGGAATTTGTTGTGGTTAGAAACAAATACACTTGATCAATTTAATAACCACACTTAAATGTCAAGAATGTTTATTTTGTATTATTCTAAAAAGTTCACAGAAAACTAGACAATGTTGTGATGCATCAAAAATTCTAATAGCAGATTGAGTAGAAAGAGCAGGTGTAGGGGCAAGTTTTAATAATAATAATAATAATAATGATAATAGTAATAATAATAATAATAATGTCGTTCTTAAGCTATGGTCACAATAATCGTATGATCAGCTTACGAGCAGTGTTTAGTCCGTTTAAAAGGACCACGAGCAGTGAGTGAAGCGAGCAGCGAGGGCGTCGTGTGGTCCTATTAGATGGACTAAACACTGCTCGTAAGCTGATCGTACGATTATTGTGACCATAGCTTTATTAAGCATCCATAACCAGGGTCTCAAGTGTGCTTTATCAAAACAAAACAAAACAAAACAAAAGAGTACATCATATACAAGTCACAAAAATGGTGTCATTGAGAAAATCAGGTAAGAGTACATGTAATCAAATTTTTTAATTTGGTACTGGTAAATATGTATGTCTTCAATATCACTTAAAAATTAATCAAAGATGGTGCATTTCTAACTTGCTGTGGTAAACGGTTCCATTCTTTAAATGCTGCCCTAGATAAAGATGGGCAACCACATTTGGTGCTCAGGCAATCCAAAATAAAAGACCTTGTTTTGTGTAGATATCTTAGGTATTAAAATCAAAAGACAATCTGTGAAAAGGGTATCTTAAGATAAGCTTGGTTGTATAGTATAGGCCAAGTCTATAAGAAGAAGAGAAATGTTTTTTGAAAATATGCATGTTCTCCTTGTTTTATCACCATAGGTTACTTAAAGGGACTAGCCTAGATTTCACTTAGAATTACAAACTTCTTGAAATGCTCTAAATAAAGCTTAAAAGTGTAGTAATATCCAAAGAAGTACAAACATTTACACAGAAATGGCTCAAATTGAGCGATAACTAATTTGCAAATATATCATTCTTTGATTGTGGTGTGACTATCTTGTGTTTTCTGAATCCTAAATTTGTACCTCAGATCTGGATTTACCAGATAAAAAATCAAACAACGCTCTAAGAGATAATTTAATACATATTAAAAGAGAAACAATTTCATCTAAAATAATTTGTTTACCCATCACATGTGTAGAAACAAGATCTTTTTAAATTTTGAAACCAGAAACACTGTTTTCACATCATTTTTTTTTGGCGGGGGAAAAAATTAAAGTAGGTGAAAAATTGCAATTTTCTCCAATATTCCTCAAAATCATGGAAAACTACTTGTAGGTTATATTGCTATAAACATGTTCTATCAATTAAAGAAAAAAAATATGTAGGTAAAAGAATTAGTGGGAAGAATCTAGGCCACCCTTTTAATTTTGTGCAAAGAAGGATGCTTTCAAGATGTATATGACATGGCAGGGACAGATCTCTTTCATGTTAGCTCCCATTGTGGATTAGTAATTTATTAAGAATGATTATACCAAACTGTTTCCATAGATATTTTCGTCGGTCGCATCACATACCTGTCTATATGACATTTTTGACTTCTTAAAGAAAATTTGTCTGGATTGATATATTGATGATTTCTTCATATCTACCAAGTTAAATGCCCTAATTTAGCATAATTGACAAGAAATAATTAATTAATTGTGGTCTGTAATACCTTCTTTTTAAATTTAGCGTTTCACAAACTGCGCTATATGCAAAAATCACGTACTTAAGTAAAGCATAACCGATGCATCACATACAGATCTATTTGGTGCGCTATTTGAACTTTGCTATGAATTTTAGTTGAAATTAAACATAATAACAAGTTTGAAGTCTTTTCTTTTAAAAAGGGCAAAGGTTATTTTATGACACAAAGTCTAAGTAAGAATTTTCAAATGCGATTTTCTCAAAATGTCGTCATATAGAACAGTATGTGATGTGACCGACATTTTGATCATTCTCCATTGAAATTCTTCCAAATTAAAATCATTGTATCTTGCTGCATTCAATGGAAATTACTTGAATTTTGATCTGTATTGAGACCTGGGGCTGATTTCACTAAAATTTAGCGATGGTCGCTAACCCCGTTTTGATCTAACTCCAAAAATGATTGCTAAATAGCGGGTATTTTTAACAATTTAGCAATCATTTTAAGAGTTTATCCATTAAAACGGGGTTAGCAACCATCGATAAATGTTAGTGAAATCGGCCCCTGGTATGATTTTGATTAGCTTTTGATTCAAATTTATCTCGTAAACCTTTGGTAACCTAAAAATAGTGGATGTAAGTTAAGGTATTCCTCAGAGGAGGGTGGCCATGGCAACTATTGCATGGTTGCCGTTCCGATCGTAGACGATACCTGTCCGCGTTATGTCCTATACCGCCTCTAGTAAGCCATTGGAAACTTCGTGGAAAAATACAACTTCTGGGATCGCGTGGGATGGCCGCTAAAATTATGTTCCTAATCGGTCAAAAAAACATGATCAAATCTATAAAAAGTGGGGTTCACGCGTGAACCCCAGCAGATTTAGAGTAATACAATTATGTTTTATTTTTTGACATTACTTTTATAATTTATTTGATCAATGTAAAAAAATGAGTTTCTGCAATATTTTCAATACATAGTTCATGGCTCTGCCAATTGCGATACACGTAAAATGTATCCCTAAATTTGCGTTTAGAAATCTGCTACACTGTATTTATCCCTGTCTGTACAAACCTCATCATGTGCCGATAGAGATTTAGGAAATATTATTAATCCAACACGTATAGATAAAATATGCTTGGTCGTCCAAAACTCACCAACATTGTATTTAAAAATCTAACCCTAGGTTAGATGCAAATTCAGTATTTTCCAGATTTTGCATCCTAAAATGTTACTATGGTGGTTTAATTGTCAGTTAATGTTGAACATATCAGTGCATGTTTTTTGTAATGCACAAGACTGTATGTAAGTATATTTTCACATCATAGATTTACTTACTATGATATTTTGAACCCAACTGAAAAAATAAACCACTTGCTTGGAAAATAATTTATCTAAATTTAAATCAATTATTTTCTTGGCTTGATCTCAATTATTTTCTTGGCTTTTCTTGGTGCGTTTACACTATGATGTATTGGGGGTTACTATAAGCAACGTAGAACTGCGTATTGCAGTTTTGAATTTTACGCCCGTCATCGTTAGTTAAATTCAGTTCACGCTCGCACACGCTGCTAGCTACGCACACTTTCGTTACTATCAGTCGTTTGCAGTTACAACTTTTTAGTCGCAAATACGTTATCCTACGTCGAAACAAGTCGTCACAGTGTAAACGCAGCATTAGTAAAACCTAGGAATATTTACCAACAAACAATATTTAATAAATGATTGAGTACTATAAATTGTATTTTCAGAAATTAGTCAAAATGAAATCCATCACTACATTAAATCAGCAATTTATTAAGTATGGACATTGATATAATTAGGTTTGACAATTCATTTTGAAGTCTTTTATTTATTCAATATGATGGATGAGAGGGGCATTTACTCTTTTATTATTCACGTACCACTCTGTCCCTGTAATATGTACAATACTCCTTGTTGTTGTTGGCATTTCATAACAGAAGGAAGTACCGAATGCTTGGTCTGGATGTTATTAACAGGGAATGTGGCAGGCTTTACTCAAGGTCAAAAATATTAATTTGAATAGTATTTGCAAAAAGACGATGCTTTTAGAAACTGAATCTTATATGTGATGGCTCACCCCGAAAGGGGGGACTTTGAAGATGAAATCATTTTTGATTTTTTTTTCATTTCATTTGTTGCAACATTTTCTAAGCTTTAAAATGACACCTTGTTGAAATTGATCAAGGCGATCAAATTTTATTTTTTGCTGCCTATTTTCACCTGTATTTTGAAAAGATTTCTGTCGGGGTGAGTCATCACATATATGGATGTAGATTGCAGATTGTTTTTGTTTCTGGTGTATTTTAATCTGAAATATTAAGTATTTTATGCATCATTTGGCAAAGTCATTTGTATAACATTCTCTGTGTAAATGATGAGTCTCAGTATTATCAGCAGCTATATTTTGATTTTTTTTTTATCCTGTGAATATTTATTTCAAAATTTGTGTTGCATCATTAAATTCACCTGTTTATTATGTTATTATATGTTAGATCATTTGTGTACTTAATTAATTTGAGATGCACATATTTACTTTATTAAGTTGATATGTCTAGTTAACATTTCAAATTGATCATTCAAAATCAATTGTTCTTAAAGTATCTGATGGCATATTTAAGAGGTTTTTAATTACAAAAATTTTGTGTTATAGTATTTTTGTATAAATATATCCTATCCACTTGCTCAATTTAACTATTTGCCATCCGAAACAATCCTTAGAAATAACAAATAATCTGACTCTCAAAAGTTTGACAAATCATCATACTCTATGACCAAAATATCAAAGTATTTCAAAGAAAGGAATGGAGAAATATGCATTGTACACTAGAACATTAATATCAATTAGACAAATCACAAACAGACCAGAGTAAAATTGTTCATTTTGACAAATCCAAGTGGAAAAGTGAGATGATGTTATACTCACATTTAGTAACGTTTCGTTACTCGGCTAGTAACTTCTTCAGACTGACGACCACATCCGCTCTGTCTCATGGTTTTATGATGCTTGACAGCTGCCGTAGATGGCGTGAGGATCTGGTCGTAAATGTTGTTCAACTTGTAGGCCCCCTCGTCTTTGTTAAGTGTTAGTTTGTCCTTCCTGCGAATCCATATTGCCTCCTTGATCCAGCGGGTGCTTTTGTCTGCTTCGCGGTCAATAACAGTGGAATCATCCCATTTGATCGAATGATTTGTGGCAGCAACGTGCTCAGTTATAGCAGATTTGAATTGTTCACTTCTAGATGTTTTTCGAGTGGATCTGGTATAATGCGTAGATTCAAATTTTTGGACTTCTTTTTGATGTTCCAATAAACGAACTCCAAATGGCCGGCCCGTTTCACCGATGTAAGTTTTGTTACAGTCCCGACATGGAATTTCATAGATGGATTCAGCTTTTTGTTTGGAGTCAAGTTTATCTTTGGGATGAACTAGGTAACTACGCAGAGTTCTGTGCGGTTTTAAAGCTGTAGAGAAGCCATGTTTCTTGAAAATGTTTCTTAAGTTACTAGCCGAGTAACGAAACGTTACTAAATGTGAGTATAACATCATCTCACTTTTCCACTTGGATTTGTCAAAATGAACAATTTTACTATGTTTTACAACAATCCAGATGAACCTATTCAAAGACAAACAGACCAGGATTTCATTTTATTAGAAAAAAATAATGGCCAAACAGGGACTCGAACCTCAGACTTCTCGCTAGCAGGGTAAGTACTCTGCCAATGGGCTAATTATCCTCTCAGATAAACAAAAAGTTTTAGTAACCAAGTAGCATGGCAGAAGGTACCGGTAAAACACAAACACATAAACAGTATACAAGAAAAAACATAGTTCAGGAGCATTCCTGCTGCGACCATCTTTCTAATATACTATATATATCTAAAGTTGTGAGATAGACAAACTGAACCTAGGTACAAGGATATAAGCTAAAACGATAAACACTAGCATTCGAGAGCAGAACTGATGCTTCTGTATTTCTAATACATAATCAGATAAAAGAATGGAGAAATATGCATCATACACTAGAACATAATTTAATGACAATTAGACAAATCACAAACAGACCAGGGGCCCTTTTTATAAAGATTTGAATCAAGAGTATGTTTGATTGAATCAGGTTCATTGTATCAACCTATTTTACCCTTGATAAATCAAATGTATGCTTGATTCAAATCTTTATGACATAGGCCCCAGGATTTAATTTTATTAGAAAAAAATCCTGGCCGAAAAGGGACTCGAACCCCAGAACTCTCGCTAGCAGGGGGAGCACTCTACCACAAGTATTTTAACCATTTTTGACATTCTGATATGAAATAACTCATAGGTAAAGGGATATACATTGAGAAAACTACCAAATCTCATTGATGTAGCCGATGTAGTATTTTGAAAAGTTTTTAAGTGTCTTGGTACCTAGGGAAATATAGTACATTCATAGTATCAACCTATTGCTTCAGCTGCTTTTTTTGTATAGGCACCGAGATTGGGTTGGATGTGTGAAAGGGCCTATTCAGTATACCGATACTAACAATGTTATTCAAGATATATGATATAAGAAAGTTGTTAAAACGCTTAAATGAAAAGATTTTAATTTAAGGAAAATTTAAAGACAAATAGTAAATTTTTAATTGTTCCTTTTGAATTTGCTAAAAAATGAACAAAAAAATTATAGCTGAGTACTTTATTAATTGGAAAATCAGTGACAATACACACTGAAATTTGGTACTGTAAAATGATTGTTAAAGGTAATTAAATCTATGCTGCAAAAAATAGATATTTGAAGCAAAATTAGAAGTATAATTTTGTGTATTTAAGATTTGCTGGAAACATACCATACACACAAATCTTTAGACTGTCGGGTGCCAATGCATAGTATAAAATGAAAGCTAAGATATCAAGCTTTGATACAATACATTTGAAGGCAAGCACTAAGATGCTTTGTTAATCTGTTCCATATGATATCTTAAAGAATAAAGAACTCATATATGATTAATTGGATTTATCAAATTAAGAAAGAAAATTTATAATGCATAACACATGCTATAGTAGTTGTGATTAATTTTGGTTACTTAAGTACGAGGGGGTATCAAAAAGTTTTAAAGATCACCAAGATGGAAAGGAGCTACATCAATGAACTTTAGTCAGGAGAGTTACTTGTCCTTGTGTACATTATGGTGCAAAAATGAAATCAATGGCATTTATTCTTTCCAAATAAGTGTCGATAGATGTCAACAACCTGTCTCTGTTAACCTGATAAACTGAATGGAGAAATTATAGATATGTGGCAAGATTAAATCCCGGTATTTGTAGCGTTACAGCCCAGTAATTCTATGAAGACAAATCTAAAATTAAGATATTTGATACCATAGTATAGGGTAGGGTCTCTTCTTTCCATTGATACCAAATTTATGGAAATTGGTCAAAATATGACGTCATACCGACGTAATAAAGCATGGCTGACCTGAAAATGTTGATTTTAGCGAAATACAGTATGGGTGTTTTTTGGCTAAAAGAGGACCTCTACAAAGTCGGTCTGTGGACAGTCAGTTTAAAGTGGGAGAAATGTGTTATTTTGTACAGTGGCTATGTAGAGATGACTTAAGGGTCACATAATAAAATTATGTTCCTGGCTGTATTTCTTCTTGGTGATCTTTTTGATACCCCCTCGTATATACCAGTAATATATTGAGATAAAATATTTGAAGCTTATATTCTCATACAAAAGGGTAAGTATATGTATATACTTGGAATCTGCTGTGATTTAAAAAAAAATACACTTGATCCATTTGAAAACCACATTCAAATGTCAAGAATGTTGGTTTTTATATTGAAATATGTATCCCATAATGCTGATATACAGTAGTACATTGAATAGATGAGGTGGTGAAGAGACAAATTTTACTGTATCTGAGATAAAAGTCATATCAAAGGTATATCAAAAACTGAAGGCAATGTAAAAGGTAGCTTGTTGAATTAATGTAGACTGACCCCAAAATGGAAACATAGATTTTAACATTTGTCAGCTTTTGTATATTTGTGAAAGGTTGCTTTCCAAGATGTCCCTTGTGGTCAATTATGATTTTCTTGGCTCATTTGGGTATATAGTAGTAGGAATGCTTGCTGACAAACATGTTTAATGAATGATTTTTTATATATGACATTTTTAATTCTTCTCAATAAAATTTATCACATGAAGCTATATTCAATCAACAATTCATTCAGTATGGACATTTGGTATGATTAGGTTTGACAATTCATTTTTGAAGTATTTTATTTATTTACTATGATGGATGAGAGGGGCTTTTACTCTTTTATTATTCACATCCTACTCTGTGACTGTAATATGTACAATCCACCTCATCGTTGGCATTTTATAACAAAAGGAAGTACTGAATGCTTGGACTTAATGTAAACAAGGAATGTGGCAGGCATTAATAAAGGTCAAATATATTGATTTGATTAGAAATTTCTACAAGAAGATCCTTTTTTAAACACATTCCTATACATTGATGTATATATTATTTGTTTCAGGTATAGTTTAAATATTCAATAAGTATTTTATGCATCATTTGGCAAAGTCATTTGTATAACCGTCTTTCTGTGCAAATGATGAGTCTCGGTTTTCAGCAGCTGTATTTTGGATTCTTATTTTAACCTTTTTGTATTGCATCATTAAAATTAGCAGTTTTTTTCCTGTGCTTTTTATCTGTCAATATTATAGATAATATTGGATCATTTGTGCACCTAGCATATTGGCTTTTATTATATTTATATTTTCATTTATCTAGTTAACATTCCCAATTAATTAATCCAATTTAATTGATCTTGATAATAAAATAATGACTAAAATTATGCTATTTCTAATCATAGAATGTTGTGTTAAACCTATTAGTGGTATTTTATATTGATATCATGTTATTTTGAAAAAAATCTCATTGATGTAGCCATGTATTATTCGTTTTGTAGATGTTTAGTACCTAGGGAAATTCAGTACGCACATGACATTTGACTATTGCCTCAGTAGCGTTTAGTTTATGCACCATGATTGGATAAGACCTGTGGAAAATCCTATTCAATATAGTCATTCAGGATATGTATTTGAGAATAGTGAAAACATGTTATGAACAGGATTTTAATTTGTTGAAGAAAATTTGAAAGGCAAATGGCAGCTTGTCAATTGTTTTCTTGTGAATTTGCCTAGAATTTGAATTAAAAAAGGTTGCTTTAAATCATAGTTTTCTTGTGAATTTGCCTAGAATTTGAATTTTAAAAATGTTGCTTTAAATCATTCAATTTGAAAAAAGAATGATTAAGATATAATTTTAACTATGATTTTGAATTAATTGAACAAATTCTGTGTTTCTCTCAAGTATAGCTGCCCATCAGATTATGAATCCAAATCACAAATTCCCTCTATTATTCATTTGTTAGTCTTTTATTTATTTAATATGATGGATGACAGGGACTTTTACTCCTTTATTATTCATGTACTACTCCATAACTGCAATATGCTCAATCCTCCTTGTTCAGAGTATTACTGACCCCAAAATGGAAACATAGATTTTAACATTTGTCAGCTTTTGTATATTTGTGAAAGGTTGCTTTCCAAGATGTCCCTTGTGGTCAATTATTATTTTTTTTCTTGGCTCATTTGGTTAAATAAATAAAAATAGGAATGTTTGCTGTCGAACAAGCATGTTTATAATGAATGATTTTTTTAATTACTGTATGTGATATATTTAATTCTTCATAGTAGAAATTTATCACATCAAGCTATATTCAATCAACAATTCATTCAGTATGGACATTTGATATCATTAGGTTTGACAATTCATTTTGAAGTCTTTTATTTATTTAATATGATGGATGAGAGGAGCTTTTACTCTTTTATTATTCACATCCTACTCTGTCACTGTAATATGTGACCCGTCATATCGAAAGGTACCTTAATACCGACATAGTAAATTATGAGATACAGGCCATTGAAGCTGAGCATAGTCAAAAATCACGTCCAAGGTCGAATTTCTAATTTCATCAGAAACGTTACCTTT
>JXSR01S073699.1:276888-298776 GCA_000969725.1 Ophiothrix spiculata | reverse complement strand
TGCC
Organism: Ophiothrix spiculata; assembly: GCA_000969725.1. Taxonomy (NCBI): domain Eukaryota; kingdom Metazoa; phylum Echinodermata; class Ophiuroidea; order Amphilepidida; family Ophiotrichidae; genus Ophiothrix; species Ophiothrix spiculata. The sequence goes on along the minus strand of JXSR01S073699.1, from coordinate 298,772 downwards.
TGAATAAAGTTTTTGTGCGGAAATACTTTCGCACAATTTAAATTGTCTCATTTTGCATGCGCATTTATTAATCTATAATTATTATTAAAACAAGGTAATAAACGATTTACCTACACTTGGGTTTAGAACATGTAATTTATCGAGTAGGGCTTTCAAATAACATTATACTAAATACAGTTTTAAACATAACATTTCCAAAGATGTAGAAAACAGTTTCATAGAAAAACTAATACCGTTTTATGAATATTTTAAGCTCTGTTTACATAAAAAAAGGAAATAGCATGTTGTTGCAGACTATACAACTCAGCTGTATGCTGCATTGGGGATTGTATTAAATTTGAGTAAATGCTGAATTACAATGATATTGATAATATCAAATACATGTATGAATAAATAATTGGAAAGTAATTCATAAACAGAAACACTTTAAGCAGAATGAAAAACAAATAGGAACCACTACAACTAGCCCAACTGACTAATAAAAGAATCTGAATCTGAATCGTCTTCTTCATCCCTGACTATTGATCTTGTATTAGTCGTCTTAGTTTACCAGTGATGAGCTATCGGCCTTGATGAAAATTTATGCTTGATGACTGATGCATAATTTGCTTCTGGGGTAAGGAAAGATTTGTCTACACTTGGGATTAGAACATGAGATTTATAGAGGATGGCAAATTTTCTTTTGATAATTTTGTTTGTTTGTGTGGCAACATATATGCTTTTGACCACTAGGCATATGTTTCTAAGTCTGCCAATGCAATATTAGCTTTTATGGCAATTTATACCAGACTGATGTGTATTGCTTCAGAGATAAGCAAGTAATTGACTTCGCATAGGGTTATATGACATTTAAGGTGGATAGCATTTAATATTTTGTATTATGTTTTTGACCCATATGTTTTCAAAGACCAATATTTTAGAGGAAGTATTTTCCTTGACCTTAATTCCTTAGAGCTATAGAATTTATGCCCAGAAACATATTGTTTTAATTCACCAGGCATGTTCAATAAATTCTTGGTAGAAGGAGAAAAGCAATATAGCTTTTTATTGATATGTTATTATTTCCACTTCATGAATATTTGAAGTTTCAAAACAATTTTAGTTTACAGAAACTTACAACTAGCCCTTTAGAGGTTTCTAAAATTTAGATTTCAGCATGAAAATAACCATTTTGATTCCAAGACCTTTCACGTCTATCTACTCCTTCGGAATTTTGAAATCTACAACCCAATTCTTGTTATGCTATTTGACGGAGATTTCTTTTTCAAGTGTTGACACCATGTTTTTGTTGAATTCATTACGTGTAGGGCCTGAGAGATAGATGTAAGGTTGTTGTGTGTCAGTTGCGTTTTGTTGTTTCTCCAGTTTTCAAGGTTAAAAATACTCTGACAGGCAAGTTTAAAGTTTCTGTAAAATAACAATTAAAGTATATAGATACAGATATCAATTAAGTGGAGCTACATACGGTACCATATCATAAGTGGAACTACATACCATATGTGATGGCTCACCCCAAAAGGGGTCACTTTGCAAATGATATCAATTTTGATTTTATCATTTTATCTGTTACAGCATTTTCTAAGCTTAAATATGATACCTTATTTGTTGAAATTGATCAAGGCGATCAAATTTTACAACAGAAAGTCTGCTGGAAATTCTTATTATTTTCTTTATTTTTTGCTGCCTATTTTCACCAGTTACTTGAAAAGTGCTCTGTTGCAAAGTCCCCCTTTTTGGGGCGAGTCATCACATATTAATAAAACCTGAATAGCTTATATCCTTCTATCTCAGACCACAAGCTTACTGAACACCCTTTCTATATACATAAATAAGTTACACACAATCACTAAAGGCTATTTCTATACCAAATTACAAAAGTCGCATTAAGCAGAAACTTTATTGACTACAGCTCTAAGGTTTCTTTCTTGAGACATTACAGTATTATATTATAGGCCCAGGGTGGTGGGGGGGAGGGGAGGGGTGTTCTTAAAAAAAATTGTACAAGATGCCCAAAGTAGACTTCAGAATTTTTACCATCCCTATACCTCAAAAAGCATGATTTTGTGACCCATCTCTATACCATTTTTCTAGAAAAAGCTCCCAATTTAAGGAAAGCACCCAATTTAAGGAAAATTTTGTGTTTTTTTTTCCAAACCCACCCATCAATATACCAAGAATTACAAAAATGCATCCCAAAACCTTTGAGCACCCCTGTATACCATTTGTCAGTAAGAACACCCCCCCCCCCGGATTATAGGTTTAAGAGCCAGTAAATGAGCTCTGTAAAATTGAATTCTGTTATCAGTAAGTACATTGTTAAGCTTTATTGTAACATTATTGTACTGATGTCTTCCCTTGGGTGCTAGGCAGCTGTAAAACCTAACACATTCTTATCATATATATTGTGTACTAAGTATAAGATAATATCATACATAAAATAAAATACACACATAATTTAGCTTAATAAAGGTGTGTAGTAGACAGCATGTTTGAATATTTCAACAGGTTTTCTATCTTAAATAAGAAATAACCTTCTGAAAGTTGAGAGCACATATGTTCTTATCATATAAATCTTGTACTAAGTATAAGATACCATCATACATAACATTAGATACACACATAATTTAGCTTAATAAAGGTGTGTAGTAGACAAAATGTTTGAATATTTCAACAGGTTTTTCTATCTTAAATAAGAAATAACCTTCTGAAAGTTGAAAGCACATATGTTCTTATCATATATATCTTGTACTAAGTATAAGATAACATCATACATAACATTAGATACACACATAATTTAGCTTAATAAAGGTGTTTACTAGACAGCATGTTTGAATATTTCAACAGGTTTTCTATCGTAAATAAGAAATAACCTTCTGAAAATTAAAAGCACATCTGTGAAAACTGCTCACATGGTTAAACTTACATGGTACTCTTTATAGGGCTCTTCCAGGTCACAACATTGTCCAGACATATCAAAATCAGTCACACATTATTTTAAGTATGTGACAGATTTTGGAACTTACAAACTTACTAGAAAAAACTTATCACATGTTGAATCCTAAAGTCCGTATTTTAGAATGTCAAATATCACTTAGTGTGGGACTAGTGAGTCCTGTTTATTGCATATGGACCTGAGTATGTAGTATTTTTAAGCAGAAATGTTGTTGTACTTGTTCTCATAAGAAAAAGAAATTTGGATTAGCTAAAGGCCTATAGGTAACCTGTGGAAGCAAGCATGGACTGAAAACCAAATACACATAAAGTGCCGTGCTGGGAATCAAACCCAGGACCTCATTGCTGCAAAATGAGGGAACTAACTCGCTCCCCCTGAAAGTTAGCATTTTTGTATAGCATTTTTCCAGCTCAATGGCCATAGAGCAACGTCAGCACCAATAACAAATAGGAGATTCCAGGTTCAAATCCTGATGCAGGACTATTTTATTAAGTTTAGGTACCACCAGGGAAAGAGCATTCACATTGTTAGATATGTAATAATTTTTTATTCCTAGTTGTATGTTCAAATGTGAACATGTAAGTTCCCTAAGTATGTAAAAACATATCAAAGTTATACTTAAATTTTTATAGGTCTGATCATTTGAGATCGTATAGGTTGTCTCCTGATCACATATAATGACTACTGGTATCCCTGGGGGGGACTCAGATTTCAGATTACGGTTGGGTACAGACACGCGGCCGGTGTTTTCAACTAACAACCGTTTTGTAAACCTGAGGAAGTGAAAAAATGCTCCCCATATGTAAACTAATTTGACCTAAAAAACAGTTATCTCGACCGTTCAATACATTTTTACAATGTAAATTGCACTTTAAAAGCCCAATTTGGCAACTAATAGTAAACCAGAGGAAAAATTGGTCAAAAAAATTGTTATTTTTGAAAAATGCAATCGTTATGTAAACCATTTTTCAAATGCTTGAGGGGCCTTTGGTAAACCTGGAGGTTAAATATGCCACCGTTCTTGGCCGCGCGTCCGTATACCCACCTTTTCACTATAACCCCCCCCCCCCCCCCCCCGAGCTGGTTAAAGTGTTGCTTATTGTGTTTCTGGACGTAATGGTCATATATATTTTTTAGATTGAAAGTCGTGCCCATTCATTGTTTATTGCTTGGTTACCCTGTCTACGTATTCAGGTGGATTGTCTTATCAACCGAGGGAACTTGCTGCTTTCTTTATAAATAATTTTCAGGTTGTCCAAGTCATTTGATGTGGTTTGTAGCTGCTACATTGACCACTATGGTTAATTCATTTTGTGTGATATGGATGATAGTCTTTTTGATCTAGTATGAATTGTTTGTAATTTGTTTAATGTTTTTTCACAGAAAAGATGTGGGGACTTTGTTGTTTATGTTCCAGGAAAGGGATGTTGTGTTAAAATAAGATACATGAATCAATTTCGGCAAATTACGACCTTGACATGTATTTTCACCTGCACCGCAAGATAAAGTTTTTGGCATTTACGGCTCATATGGGCTGGACAGCCACAATTCTGTTTTGTGTATCTAAATAAAAGCCTTACAAGATAAGCAGATGTTATAATTCTAACATTTATACATTATTTTGAGAATATAATAAGATGTAAGATTATAAAATGATTTTTCTATGTAAATGCACCATAACTGTCACAGGGGATGTTTATGTTACACAAATGAAAATGTGTCCCTTTATAACATTTATAGTGGGATAAGCATTTCAATTTATCTCTTTGTCATGGTCATACACATTTTGTGTGTGTAATTTTCATGGCTTGTGAAAGGGGCATTGAGTGGAAAATATAAAAGGATATTCCCTCTAGAAATATATATTAACTGGTATTTATTTGCTCAGAATAGATTGAAATTAATAACTGCATTGCATGAGAAGTTGGTTGAGCAAAAATCTCTCTAGAATGGACAGATCCCGGCCCCGTCTCTTTGTATTTAAAGGCGTAACGCATGTGCGTTCCCTGGGTCAGAAATGACCCCCTTTTACGTGCCATTTCAAGTACATTTTCCAAAAATTCCACCCCTATTTCATACAAAAACGAGTACAATTAAGCAGTAAACAGAACCCCTACTTTTTGCATTTCAAGTACACTTTAAATTAAGCACCCCTTTTTTGCTATTTTAAGAACACGAAGTAAAATCCATATTTTCTGACTCTATTTCTTTTTAAAGGAACTTCTTGTTCTTTTAATAGGTAATAGAAACATATATGTCCACTAATGTGGAGATACTTCAAGAACAATTCTATGGCACATTAAAGCGATGCGCGCAATTACCATCAAAAAAGCAAAAAAGATGAAGAAAAATGAAGTACAGGTATGCAATTTCCATCATAATGATTCACTAAAACACACCCTATTTTTAAATTTCGAGTACACCATCAGAAAAAACAACCCTATTTCTTAAAAATCGCGAACGAACATACTTTCAAAATGACCCCTTTTCTCGCGAAATCGGGAACGCACGTTCGTACACATAGTCAAAGTTAAGTGACGGGACCGGGGGACAGATACGTTATCAGTAGGAATTAAAGATATGAGGAACTATTCATTACTACTTCACTTGCTTATAGAAAATATATCAGGAAAAGTAGATAAATTACATGGTAATTACACTTAATACCTGTTATAGTTGACAAAAATATTGGAGGTAATAGCAAACAGATTCTACAATAGATGATACATTTGGAATAGCCAGTCAAGTAGAAATTTCCAAAATTTAGCTCTTTTCATCGAATATCAGTACAAATACATAATAAATGGTTCCATAATCCCTTATACACATCATGTGAAATCTAGGCTAGTTTCATTAAACAAGTCCCTAGATAATGAATTGTTTATTGACATTTGTGGTATTTCCATTATACTCAAAGCAGATGTATACTATATCCTAGTAGATGATGATTTGACATGATCAATTAGCCAATTAATTGTCAAGGTTATAGCTATGTCATGTTTTGCTTAACAACACATACTTAACATATAAATCAGTTCACATGATCATCCATTAGCGATTCAAATTGGTGTAAGTTTATTGTTATTATGTCAGCTGGGAATGGCTAATTGGTGTATGGTCAGACAGAATTTCTATACTCTTTCAATCTCGATTGTGGTGCCCGGCACATTGGCGCTCTTTACAGAATTATGTGTTGTGTCATATGTATTAACGTGTCTGGCAAGCTAGTCAATGCAGTGACGAAATTAAAATTGACTTTCTCCTCTGTAGGCATTTAAACATAAGTTACAAGAATAGTGTTAATTAAGTATTTTTTGATTACAGAAATAAATACAATTTGAAAATATTTTTTGTTTTTTACTTGTTTATTTTATTGAAATGGCATTCAAATGCAAATTAAATTTACAAATTGTGACCCGTTATATCGAAAGGTACTTTAAGGTCGGCATAGTATATTACCAGATACGGGCCTTTGAAGCTAAGCATAGTCAAAAATTATGTTTAAGGTAGAATTCCTACATTACCTTTGAATTGTATTCTATCATATTATTCAGGTTCTAACATCCGAAACATAAGAAAAATGTCTTAAAAACCACGATAAAAATCTTCTCTCCATCAAGTTTTACTCAGTACAAAAACTTCAAACACAATTTTCTCAGAAGGCAATGAATCTATTCAATATGAATAAATCTATGCTTCTTCTGATATTTGATCATGCCACAAAAATGGCTGATTTTTTGGACCGTATAAGAATATGCCACAAGTACAATATAAAATGTATATACCGCATTAATAAATTTAACAAAACACGATCACATGATTTCAAATAACATTTTAAAACCAGATCAAGAAAAGTGCTAAGTGCTAAATAATACTTTTTGAAGTACTATTTAGCACTTTTGGAAATACTATTTAGCGTTTACATTTACCCTATACGCGGAGCAACTTTCACACACCAAATTACGCATGCACAAACTATAACTGCGCACAATTACCTACACATGCAATGCCTGTAAGCATTAGGCGATTGCATTTTTTAAAAGATTTTTTTAATTAAATTAAACTTTTTGACACATAAAAATTACATAAAAACAGAAATTTATTAATGTGGTATATAAAACAAATAAATACTGACTTTGTCAGATCTCTGGATTAAAAATAAAACTATGATTCTTCAGTGACTAAAATGTTGCTATTTTACTTCGGGTTTACACCCCCAGTAAAATAGCAACTTCAGTCACTCCAGTGGTTGATTTCACTAACATTGCATCGTAGCTAATGAAGGGTTCAGCTCGTAACTACAACTCCACTTCACAATGACGTGAAAACCCTTCGTAAGTGTTCACTGCATCGTAAGGTATATTAATCATGCATTAGAAAAATTGAACCCTTTGTTAATGTTGCGTGGGGTCAAGAGGTCGTAGCTAACGATGGGTTTTGGTCTTACGATGGGTTAAAGATGCATTTTTAAGTTAGTGAATTTGACCCCAGGTCTATTGTTTTAACCAGAGATCTTCTTTCTTTTTTCTTTCTTTCTTCCAATATTGTGCAACCTCATATGCTTGAGGATATAACGCACAGGCGGATTTTGAAGTCCAGAAATTGACCGAAACGGGGTTGGGAACAGTCAGGGGTACAATACCCTACTCTTACGAAACTGGCTGCGATTACATGTACAGGTATGACTCTTCTGTACATGGGACCGACGGCTTTACGTCCCCTCCGAAGGACGACAATCTCTCATGAAATATTTACCCAACTCTAAATACTTCATGTAAGGAGCGGAGTAGATCTAGAATATCTGCCCAATGCTACCACTAAGTCAGATAAACCTCTAAGCAAAGATTCCGAGATTCCATTCCGGCAAGTGCCCTCACCGAGAATCGAACCCGGGCCCAATGCGTGTAAGGCGAGATCGCTAACGACTACACTACAGCGCCCCCTTAGTCGATATATATTTTTTATACTATATCAATTAATCATTACTTCATCATGACCATGGTACCATTTAGCAGGTCCGGGATTCTCAATTAATTTATTGTAAAAACCGAAATTGTAGTGACAAAAATGCAGAAGGGCCATATAACAGACAGGCAAAAATCACATTTTTAGGCTGGAAAAAGAGTGGTAATCAACAAGTATATCAAGGGAGTGAGCAATAAGTATTAAAAGTTTCATTATTGCAGAAAAAATTGCCAAGTTTTGCTAAAAGGTGATCTGTCTGTTTCACACAAGGCATGCAAAAAAACCCCAAAGAAACAAACAAACTTGTTAATTTCACCAAACACCTGTCACACAATAAGTAAGGAAAATTTTACATGTGGGTGTGAGGTGTTTGTGTGTGTAAGGGGGAACTAGAGAGGTTCAGGGGGAGATACTCCAAAATAACCTCCCATCAGTCCGGTCCGACTGCCTGAACAGGCAATATTTCCCAATGTGGCAACATATTGCCTGACCAGGCAACATCATATTTGTCAACTGTGTCGAATTCAACAACCTTACCCTAAATTTCTCCCTATCAACTTTATAAAAGTTCAGTTGGAATTGTACTTTTGTGGGATCGAACTAAATACAAATTCAAATTTTTTCACTAAGCGAAAAATAATTTGACCGGGAGAAAGTTGAATTTTAATAACAAAAGATTTTTAACGGTTTTTCAAAATTTCAAATTAAAAACCGGAAATAATAAAATAATACTCAAAAATGTTTAAAAATAGTCGACAACCGTTAATACATTGAGAAAACAAAGAAAAATTGTGAAATTCATTAGTTATGTGCTTAAAACAAAGCAAATAACTAACCGATAATTTGAAACACACCAATGCATTGTGGGATATGATATTGCCTGCGCAGGCAACATACTGCCAACACAGGAAACATTGCCTGTTTGGGCAATCGGACCGGACTGCCCATAGTGCTGCCATGTACTTCTTTACAGGTTCATCCCAGGTCCTAAAGAAGCTTAAAGGTACTACCCATCTTTAATGCATATTTTGCATTGTGAACTGAAGTACCGGAACAGAGTACATGTAGTAGGTTACAATTGCATGGAAAAGAATAATAATTATAACTGTCAAGATGAGGTAATTTTTTTCAATTAAAATGAAGCGCAAACAAATATTTATCAAATATTGTGCATTGCAAACTGAAGTACCAGAACAGATTAACAAGCTACAATTGCATGAAAAGGAATAAAAATTAAAACTGCAGATGAGGTATTTTTTCAATCAAAATGAAATGCAAACAAATGTTAACAAATATTTTGCATTGTAAACTGAAGAACAGGTTGGTAGGCTACAATTGCATGGAAAGGAATATTATTAAAACTGTCAAGATGAGGTATTTTCTTTTGATTAAAATGAAGTGCAATATTTTTCAAAATTATTTTGATTTAAAAAAAATCTGATTTAAGGGACATTTCCCATATTTCTAGATTATTGGGTCATTCACTTTTGTCAGTCCTGGGACTGTTGGTCACTAATGAGAGTGTTGCAGGTGGGATTTGGCCCACAGTAGGGGGGGGGGGGGGCAGAATTGATTTCGAATCAAATTAATCCGCCCATTTTGGCTTTCCTGTTGACAAATACTTTTTCTCCCGCAGTACGTTAATGACGATACTGGCGGAAGGTCCCATGACATGCTAAGGCGTGATGAGGCAAAGCCGCTGCCTCCTGGCCCACAGGTTGCTATTTGAGAAGGCTTTGCATATAGAATATTTTCATGTGATACGTTCTCAGACAAATGTATTTAAATTCTATTTTTATCAGGAGGTATATGTTAAGCTTTATTGTAATATTGCTGCACTGAAGCCTTCCCTTGGGCACCTAGGCAGCTATAAAACTAACACATTCTTATCATATCCATCTTGTGCTAAGTATAAGATAACATCATACAGAACATGAGATTCAGCACATTATTTTGCTTACTAATGGTGTTTTCTAGACCATTTGTTTGAATGTTTTAGCAGGATTTCTACGTTCCCATTGACGTATTATGCCAATGACTTCACAAAAACACTTGAAACCGAATAAAACAATTAGCTTATTACTTATGATCCCTTAAAACAACAAAATGATGAAAAAGAATATAACAAATGCTTACTTTTTGAAGAAACAAGACTTTGAAAATATTGATGCCCCATCATTGACAGCCAAAACACATATTACCAGAATCGAACACCATTTTTTTTTTTTAAAGCCTAAAATTTAACTAAAATCGAAAATGGCATTGAACATCTTTTAATAAATCTTATAATTAGAACAACATTTTGACCCAATGTATATAACCATTCCATGGTACTAAATATGGCCATTAGTAGTAATATTGAAACTAAATTGCCAGTGAGAACAAGCATCCGTTTTTACTCTATCGGTATTAACTTGACTTAAATCCCACGATTTAAAGCCGAAGAATACCAGGGTTAAACCCGGTACTAAAGTTAATACCGATAATAAGTGAAGATGGTGCAGGGGTGCTGTCGGTATTTTCTAGTGGCCTATTACATACATGTATACATGCCGTATGTAACTATGCCAATAGTATAGTGGGCTATGTGTATTTTGTTGTAAGATTGTATTTGCCTACTAATATGTGCATACAAATTCCTTTTGAATAGTGATATCGTCAAATACATGCATAAATCAGGATCATTCAATAACAAATGTCACAAACGTCACCAGACTTTTAAGGGCATAATTCAAGGGCATAATCATGTTACATGATTATGCCCTTGAATTGAAATGTGTGTAAGTGTTCTTCAAGGATTGCTACAAATATCAAAACAAAACTACAAATACAAAGGCAAGAAAAAGAGGAATGAGCCATTAGTAATTGAATACACCAGAATAAGAACATCCCAACTCCGATAGCTCCCTAATCATATTGTCACATTTGACCTTGTTGTTGACTTGTTTAGACATTGTTGCTATATTTAAACAGCCATTACAAGAACATCCCAACTCCACGAGCTCCCCTCAGCAACTATATGCTAGGTAAATTATCTAACAATGTTTTCATGTCACTAAAAAGCATTTATGTCTATATCCCAATCATAGTGTCACATTTGACCTTGTAGTTGTCTTTTTAGACATATATTTGCTTTATTTAAACAGCCAGAACAAGAAAACTCCAACTCCATGAGCTCCCCTCTGCATCTATATATATACTATAACAATTATCTAACAATGTCTAAAAAAGTCAACTACAAGGTCAAATATAATACTATGATTGGGATAAAGACATGCAAATGCTTTCTAGTGATTTGAAAGCATTTTCAGATATTTATATGCATTTATATTTTACATAACTTAACAGAAGGCAGCTCATGGAGTTGGGATGTTCTTATTCTAGCGTATTCAATTGATGAATAACTGATAAAAATAACACTTTTAGCAGTATGTTATATAAAGAATAGCAAATACAACATCAAAATCTAAGTGATTGCTTCCTCATTCTGATTCATGGCTATTGATCTTGTAGCTGTCTTTTTAGTCTGCCAGCGATGCAGTATCAGCCTTGATAGAAGCTTATACTTGACCAATGCATAATTTGCTTCAGAGAGGAAAGAATCTTCTACACTTTTGATGGATGTCTATACTGATAAATATTAATTGCTTTTGAGATAAGTTAGCAATTGATTACAAATGTGATTATAACGTGGGATACGGTGTTTGCTTGTTTGTTTACAAAAAACACAGATGTTGTTTTAATCCATATGTTTTAGTGACAAATATTTAAGAGAAAGTATTTACATTGACCACTGAGAGAATCCTTTTTAAGGTATAATATTTACATCAAGAGATATATTGTTATAGGGAAATTATTTTCAGTGATAAAACACTATTTTTATACATAACAATTACAAAACAAATTAAGTAGAAACCTTATTGACTACAATTCGAAGGCTTCTTTCTTGAGACCGAATCACAGTGTAATATAGGCCCGGGGGGGGGGGGGGCACTCAAATTTTTTTTGGTAGGTATGTGAGATCTGCAATATCCAACATAGGGTCTTGCGGAACGGATTTTTGGTCAAAAGTAGGCTCTATGGAACTGATATTTTCCCGAATTTAGGTCTCAAGAACTGCCTTTTTCCAATAAAAATACGACTATTTGAGCTAAAAATCGCTCAAATTTAGCTTGAAAACATAGTAAAACACATTTTTGGGTCATTTTCTTTGAAAATGAAGTCTTTAGAACTGAAGTTATCTTGAAAAGAGCATCTTGGGGAGCGGAAGAGGAGGCTTGAAAAGGGGGTCTTGAGGGCGGCACATACCTGGTCAATGTAAGTAGGCCCCCCCCCCCTGGGAATATAGGTTTAAGAATCATCAGATGAGTTGTATACAACAGAATGTTTTATCAGTATGTAAGAACATTGTTAAGCTCTATAGTTCTAAGCTCTATCAAAGTCTTCCCTAGGGCGTAAGGCAGCTGTAAAACCTTACACATTCTCACAATATATATCATACCTCTACCTTGTACTTATTATGAGATAACATTACTGTAAAGTGATTTAATTTGGCAAGGACAGATTTAAGCGAATTTCAATAATTTATCAGTAATTTTGGCTGGGATTTAATTTCACTAATTTAGAACATTTTACATTAGTTTCAATGGTAAATAAAAAATTTGCGAGGGATTTAATTTAGCGAATTTTCAAGTCTATCGAAATTAGTGAAATTAAATCCCTAGCAAAAATTACTCCCTTTACAGTATTCACAAATGAATGTCACCTGTGCTTATTTTTAATTACATCTTTGTGTAATTAACACTTTAAGTGTTTTGCCTCTGATATAATATGATTGTCTGGAAAATAGGACCTGATTCAATAAATCTGGATCTTGAGTTGGATCTGGGTCCATTATACTCCAATTAGGCAGTTATATCTGCACCACACTAGAGTTTTTGAGTCTTATTTGAAAACTGGGATGGGAACAATCAGGGGAAGAATACCCTACTCTTTACGATACTGACTGCAATTGCATGTACAGGTATGATTTTTCTGTACATGGGACCAAATGCTTTATGTCCCCTTCGAAGGACGATAATCTCCAATTTACCCAACTCTAAATACTTCATGTAAGGTGCGGAGGAGATTTAACATCTTACCCAATGCGCCCAACAAGTCAGACAAAGACATCTATGCAAGATGCTGAGATTGCATTTTGGCAAGGCAACCCTCCCCGGAAATAAAACCTTGGTCCTAATGTGCACAAGGTGAGAGCGTTTACCACTACACTATGACGCCCCAAAATGGCAGAAGTTGTGGGTTCTGTCGAAAAATAAAAAGAACATTATTCAGAAATTAGGCTTCAACACATTATTTAACTTAACTTTAAGTAAAAAGTCTGATTTGTTCTAAATAGGGTTTCAGTTTCATATGAAAGATCACTAAAGGTGTCATTTTCAAATTTCTGTTGAATTGGTCCAACCACTTTATGATCATTTTATCATTCACAGTTGCCCATATGTGTACCGCCGCGGCAAAAGGGTCCAGTTGTCGACTCCTACATGTTGCTCATTGTAGCATATCTGATGTATACAAATACCATACATTAGATATGCTACAAGGAGCAACAAGTGCGAGCCGACAACTGGTCCCTTTTGCCGCGTCGGTACACATATGTGTTAATGATATTGTTGTTGTCTTAACCAATCTGACCATAATATAATTTGTATGTCCAGTTACTTACAAACAAATAGCATGTTTGAATCATACACAGCTTCACTAGACATTTAATTTAAACATTGATAATGAAATTGTGCAATTGTCTCATTCCTGTTTAGAATATAGTAAAACACAAAGAGAGTTGAGTTAGGAAATATAAAAGCATTTGTAGAATTAACAAGTTTGCCTATTATAGATGTTTGCTGTATATATTTATAAAGCTTTATGTGAGGGATGATCAATGAGTTTGTGGTCTTGGTTAGAAGGAGAAGAGCTATGTATTTTATTAGCATTTGTGTCCATAAGTATACATCAGATATGCTACAATGAGCAACAAGTGGGAGCCGTTAACTGCATCCTTTTGCCGCGAGAGGACACAATTTGTTTTTTTATTTCAACTTGATATGATTGATATGTAGAAAGTTTTAAGTATTTCCTCTTTTTATGATACAAAAATAATAACTTGCCAGTAAGAGGTTTCTAAAGATAAGAATTAAGCATTAAAGCTTTTTAAACTCAGGAGAAAACAATCATTATAAACCATCATGAGTTCAAGAACTTCAACATCCACCTCATAAGAGCACATATTTTTTGAAACTTCCCATATTTTCACCCTGGGATACTCATTTGTCAATGTAATACACTCCTGCTCAAAAGTGTTTCCCCATAATTACAAACGTTCAGAAACCTCATTTTTTATAATAAACAAATTAAAACCAGCATCAAAGATTCATACTAGTATAGGTAACTTATCTATTCAATATGAATAATTGATGTTTGTCCTAATTTAATCTTCCATTACCATAGAAATGGCTGATTTCATGGGTCATATACAAGTACACCACAAGTACAAAATCTCATTAATATATAACTTATCAATTTTTCATAACCTCATTATTACCTTGTAACCGGATAGAATATTTTTAGCTTTTTTAAGTTTTAAAACAAATGCGCAGAAATGTATACAAACTCATATTTTATGTGCAGACGAAAGCAGTAATGTGTATTACACGCCATTTTTCACATGCAATGAATGCAATTCTAGATTAGTTAGTTTGATAAATATAAAATATAGACTCTGTCAAAAAATGATGAAAATTGGATAAATGCCCTTTGAGATATGGCTGAATAAAGTGTTTGTGCGGAAATACTTTCGAGCGGGAGTGTGCATTTGTGTTGCTTATCTCCTTCTACCTTAGGCCGAGAACTTATTGAACATCCCTTGTATTGCAATATCAATAAAAATAAAACTATGCATAAAGAAGCAAACTCAAGTACTCTGTCATATACTTCAACATTTCAAATGGCAATTCAATAAAACAGAGGCTTTTGCAAATTGAATACATTATCCTTTAGAGGAGGCAGAAAAAAACTGCACATCAGCGTGATGTTTTGAATGCCAGTCGACGATCATATATTAAATGCCACCGTATGAAATATAGAGTCAACGCACGCAAGAAAGCTGTTTTCATTCTGTCACATTCGGGTAGAATATCAATAGATTGTTTTGCTCTATTACATACTATATAGAAACAAATGCGATGTTGTCTAGGAAAACCAGTTATTTTTTATAAATGTGTTCATTCTATTACGTGATGCGATGAAGACCTGT
Source organism: Ophiothrix spiculata (assembly GCA_000969725.1). Taxonomy (NCBI): domain Eukaryota; kingdom Metazoa; phylum Echinodermata; class Ophiuroidea; order Amphilepidida; family Ophiotrichidae; genus Ophiothrix; species Ophiothrix spiculata. Next base: position 283,542 of record JXSR01S073699.1, on the reverse strand, counting down.
ATAAAAAGTAACATGTTTGTTTCACTGTGTAGGTTTTCCTATTGTTTTTGTGATCTGCCTGAAAACATGTTCCTAGTGTTTGATGTGTCTACACAATGGATGTCCGGTGTGTCTACGCAATGTATGTCCGGTGTGTCTACACAATTGATGTCCGGTGTTGTTGAGATCTTTGAATAAGATAAGTAGCAGGCGGGGTAGCAGGTTTTTTTAGGTTTCACAGCAATAAGTGACCACTAGCTAAGAGACACTCTGATAAAGTGCAGTTAATATCTTTATTCACAAAATTTAAATATAAAGTAAATAACAGCTAATTGGACCGTAGATGACATTGAAATGGGTAGTTCTTATATAGAAAACTAAAGATTTTTGTTTTGTTTTGTTAAGACAGTATATAACCAAATATCTGTCAAAATGTTGTTTGGTAAATTATGTGATAAAAGCAGTGAAGGATAAAGCATGTTTATAAAAAAAATACTATTGCTTATTCTTAAACTTAATAAAAGGATAACCATAAACTGACATTTATTTCAATAAGATTTCATTTCCACCAAGTATTTCTAAAGGTGAACAGCACAAAGTGACAATAGATATACAGATTGAACCAAAAAGCGGTAGTATAAGCCCTTTTGCAAATTCAGAATCGGTGTGACTACGCATGCGCATGGAATTTTCCCATGTTATTTTGGGAGATAAACAGAGTGCAACACATTTCATTGGAGTTAACTTTGCCCTTTTCAAAATACTTATAATTTTTTGCATGGCAACTCACATTGAGTATCTATATAATTATTTATTCACAAACATATCTTGCAAAAAAAAGAGAAAACATTCTAAACTTAAGTTAGCTACATTTTTTGAAAATGGCGAAGCCAATCCATAGAATATGTTATAGTCGTGCTTTGTTTATCTCCAATCGATCATAGCACATTTGTATTGCATTCCAATGTTGTAAGCCCTACATCGTATTTTTTTCAAAATTTGTTTTTTTAGTTAGAAAGGGTCCTTGACTGGTGTATGTTACAACCCAAAAAACATTCTTTCAAAATGTGCTTGCATTTTTGAGAAAAATGGAAAAATGTTTCATTTTCTGATTACTGTCAGGACCTCAACAATAATTACAACACAGTAGCTTATGGGGATTTTTAAAAAATGCTTTTAATAGCTTGTAACTTGAAAATGAATGGTTGGAATCAATTGAAATTTTCAGAATGCATTTATGTTGTATTCTTATTATTTAACTAGAAAAGTGGTGGGTTGTTGTCACGTCAGAATCATGAATTCCACCTTTAATGATCATTCTCTGTTATGTCAAGAAACCTGCAAAATAGACTTCCTTACTTCTTTATTCACTGTGTATATCTATTTTTGTCAAGCTTTAATAGTTTCAAAAGCTAGAGTCTTGAGCATAATGCTGTGCCACACCCATGTCTTTGCTAGTTACTTAATATTCAAGGCTTGGTTAGTTATTGGAGTCAGATATATGAATGGAATGGTTTTCAGTGTAAGGTGATGGAAAGTAAAATGTGTGAGTTTCAAAAATAGACCTTACTATCATTTATTACCCTATTCAACAAGCAAAGGAGTAAAATTCAATTGATAGTAGAATTGATAGGGTAAATACAGTTAAAGCTACAGATATGTCCAAGACAGTTAAGTAAATCTCTATGATATTGTATAAATAGAATTGCTTTAAAATTTGTATCTCATTGATGTAGAGCAGGCAATGATCAGGTGCGGTAACAGTATCGGTTGTCGCCTATGTGATGCAGAATGTATAATAAGGAAAAATGACCTAGATTCTAAATGAAAGAAGAACTGTTTTATGGGAATGCAAATGTCACTAGGTTTTTGTTAATAACATCAGGGTAACATAGATGAAAATAGATATACCGACGCACTGCCAAAATGGTTGCCACTTTGTGGATTTACAAAGAACCCTCTCAATATTGAGCTTCCAAGCAATCTTTATTTTACCTGGTGGTCATCAAAATGGTTTTAAAAGTATAGAAAATTGCATTGAAAATCAGTAGTAAATGGTTGCTCAAGCATGTATGATTTTCAGATAAGTTACAATATTTTGTCTATTTAGATTTAGCTGATTTACTTTGCTTTAACTGTGACCATAATCTTTGTGTTACAGTTCTAAATAACTTGCAAATAGGTTGTATTATTTGCTGTTTACTGAATAAGATAAGTAAGGAAATATCTAACACTAGCTCTTTCATTACATGCCATATTGTTATCATCTGTGTGCCTAATTAAATGTGCGCTATTATTGCGAGAACTGCGTACACGCAGATCATTATCAGAAGTCATTGTTACCTCAATGACATCATCTCTAACATCCGATGACATCACTTCCAACTAGTCTCGAAGTCGACATCACAACCCAGCTGAAGGACGATGGTTTCGTCCGCAACGTCGGTTGCTCTCTGAGTAAGTAAATTTCTGGTTGTCTAGATTCAAATTTATTCTTAAACTTATATCAACCCAGATGAATGAGAGTATATCATATTGTCACCTGATATTTGCGTAAAAACAATATGACTAGATTGGATCACGCTATTACATAGGTCATTAATGGGGATTATTCTGATTAAATTGATCACAGTCTTTGTTCTTTTCAGGGGATAATCCTCCTGACAGAAACTGTCTGGGAATTGAACATGGGGCTAGAAAAAGACATCTTTTATCAATAGAAATGGCCAATTTAAGAGGATTTAACAGTCATTAAACACAAGACACAATACACTTATATACATGTCAAGGATTGAACCACGTCATAACTTGTCAGCATGACGAATACGCAGTCGATCGAATAATTCCTGATAATAGAGGTATGTTATAAATATTTCATTGACCTTATTGAACCTATCATCATTAAATTGATTATGAAGATAATTAGAAGGGATCATCTGCGATTTTCTCAGACAAGAAACATGTATACTACAATATTGTGTAGAATATAGGCTAGCAACAGTATGACCGCAACTTTATTAATTTCAAGAATATGTCCTGGAAAAAATCCTTGTGTACTGAGGCCTTTATTGTGAAAAATGTGAACATCATCTACAATTAAGTACACTCTGCTACAGTGACGTATCCAGTAGAAATAGCATGGGTCCAGGGTACCAGTATCAAGGTTTGCTGTAATAAAGGGGCATTGGAGAACATTGTAAAATTTCGATTTGTGGATGTTTGTGGATGTTTTACACTTAATATATTAAATAATAACTGTTAATTGCCAGGTATTGGGAAAATAGTGATTAAATCTTCAGGAAAATAAACAATTTGAATTTTATTTTGTTCGTTGATTTTGGGTATGAGGCTATTCTATATTCACATCATTAAATGCATGTAAATCAAAAGAAATTTCAGATTTGCATTAGATCTCCAGATAAATCCAATTGTAAGGGTAGCAGTATTTATCATTGTCGACAACAATAATTAAAAATAAAAGAATGAATATCTAAATATTTTGATACATACGGTTTGAATTTGACAATGAATCTTTGCATTCTGCCATTATTACCACTAAAACTTCAAATGATGTAAAAATCTCAAAATATTTTGGAAAAGTTTGGGGATGAGGCTGAACTGTCCAATGCCCCTTTCAGCCTGTTTTGAGGATGGAATTTTCAAGCCTCTTGTTGATCTTCAATAAATTCTGTCAGTCTCGTAATGTCGGAATCCTGGCTATGGCACTACTCTGGTGCGTTATATATTGTATAAAGAGAATGAAAAACTGAAAAGCGTTTCTGTTTATAGTATCATCTTCTCCATCTGTCTGCTGTGTACTCTTTTATTAACATGCTTTAATGGAAAGTATATTATGTCCTAATTGAATACAAAGAAATTAACAATGGCTTTGGACCTAAATGGACCATAGAAATAATGACCATAATAGACCAGCTGGTTATGTGTTTTTTTATCAAATTTGTCATAACAGAATCATTCAATTGTTGGCTTAGTGCAATTCAGCGCTATGATCATAGCTTTTTCAAAAAAAAAAAAAAAAGATCTGCTATTTAATGTTTAAAAAATTTAACCCAAAAAAATTCAAAATACCTCAATACTGTTCTGGTTGCTAAGCTTGGCGATATTCCTTGTTTTTAACAAATCTTTTAAAATGTTTTATTAATTGCAAGAGGGACTTACTTTCTTGGAAGTAATTGTTCCACTGGTTAAGTGCTGCTAAGTTAACGTTCGACCTTCACAATAGAAAAAAAAAGTTTCCCATGAAACACAAAACACCAAAAATTCATTTAAGGTGACATATGTATCCTTTGAGTGACTGTTCACAATTGTTTACATTATTTTGCAATATAAATACCTTGTTACAAATTTTCAATTTTGTTTGCAAAAGCAAGACTTCATATTTAGAAAATTCCAAAAAACTAAAAATTACTTTCCTGAAATGTTCAAGGGGATAATAGAATAGTAATTTACAATTAAACCATTGGTTAACCGCCTGGGGGGACACCCAACTTTGGTTTTGGTAGGGGTGTGCAGCCCCAATATCTGTTGTCTTGAGGGCCGCACATACCCGTATCACTAGGTCAGTGCCCCACCCTGATTAACCAGTTTTAAAAGAAGTTTAAGGGGAGCTAAATATTGAAAAAAATATAATGATATATTAACTCTGTACTTTTTAAAAATTTGTGCTCTTCGTAGAAGCAATTTGGATTTAATACAGCTGTATTTTGCCAAATCCATTAGAATAATGAAATTAATTCACAGAATCTATACTGGTTAAATGGTTAAATACAGATTTTATTCTGTGATGTACACCTGCATTTATATAAATCAATTTTGATGAACTCAAATAGTTGTTAGACACACATTGTTCACTTCAGAACAGGTATATTTTCTGTGCATAGGTAGATGAAATTTGAGATCTTACAGCTATATATGTGAATTATAACCACAAATTCCATTTTATGAAATATGAAAACTCTGCCAAATCCTTTATATACATGTAATATAATTTAGGTTCTTTAGTATGTGAGATTGGCTTGATTTGCTTTGAAGTTTCAGGATTATATTAATGATAATAGTGAAAGAAGATCACTTAGCCATTAAAGAAGACATATCCTAGGCTTATTGGCTCCAAATGCAAGAAACAAGAGATTATATGTGACCCGCCATATCAAACGGTACAATATTACAACCTTTCACAAAATATAGATCTCCGTGTAACCTCACCGCAAGGTTATGTGACCAGGGTATTTGTCATAATATTGTACCTTTTCATGTGATGGGTCAATGCAGAAGTGATTAATATTTAATTTTTTTTAATAATTACCTTTCCTCCATTTTCAGTACAGACACCTTTTTGCAATATCTCCGCTTGCAACTTTGTACATATATGTGAGGTGCTCTGATAAAATGAGCAGAAAGTCACAAATAAAGATTTTGAATAAATGGCCTCAAAATGAAAACTATGGTTGACAGATTATTTTTGTTTTTTAATATAAAACTCATTCACCCATAGTCTTTGAGCTGTGCCATTTTTAGGAAAATCAATTATGCAGGGATGTCAAATTATTCGCAGTGAATTGCCCACATTTTTATACTCTATTGTAATGTAACAATTTTCTATGGCTATTTATTATATTTTTCTGGACTGCCTTTATTTTTTATCTCAAATTTTAAAATGAGAAAGGGAATTTATGACATGATATATCAATTGAAAGCTGAAAATATGATAAATCAAAATATATAATAAACTCTGAGGGTAACTCTGGCAAAATGAGAGGAAAGTCGCAATTTCAAGATTGAGTTTTTTACATATTTAAATTCTCTATAATCTCAGCTTTTGAATGATATAAAATATGTCACACTTTCTGCCTCCTTTCTTCATTTAGAAATTGAAATACAAAGCAGTCCACTGAATATATTGAAATAAAAAATTAGTTGTAAATTGATTTCAAAGATACTGATTACTACATTGTATAATAGCAACATAAAAGCAATTAACTGTGAATAATTGCACTTCCCGGCAAAGTTGACCTTCAAAACTTTAGATATAGGTAAACACTTATGCATGAAGGTGTTATATGTCAAAAAATGCAATTTGACTTTTTCACCCTATTTTTACTTTAGATGACATATATTCAAAATATAGATTTGCGACTTTCCTCTCATTTTGCCAGGGCAGCCCACATATTGTGAAATGTGGACTTTCCGCTCATTTTATTGTAGTGTCTCTCATATACAAGTTATTTTAAAATGTCACTTCATCATTGAGTGAGTGAAGACATCGTAAAATTGATGGAATATTGATCTATGGGATTTGGGGATATGCTTGCAATTGAAATTATCGTAGATTTCAAGGTTCTTCACAGATGCAGCTGCAAGTATATGATGTTGAAAAGCAATCGTTATTTTAACTTAGCGTTGTTGAAAAGCAATCATTAGTTTAACAAAGCAAAGGATAATGAGGAAAAATTACTTCGATATGACGTTTCTTCAGAAATCATTTCAACATCAAATTGAACAATCTTGTTCTTTGCATATGAGTGGTGCTCTGGCAAAATGAGCGGAAAGTTGTTATTTTCAAAATCGAGTTTATGTCATATTTTAATACTATATAATCTCAGCTTTCGAATGATATATAATATGCCATACTTTCTTTCTACAATTTTCATTTAG
>JXSR01S073699.1:234898-253328 GCA_000969725.1 Ophiothrix spiculata | reverse complement strand
ATAAACAAAAGATTTTGCTTGTGAAGTTACATTTTCGACCATAACTTTTGAACGGAAGCTCCGATTGTTGTCAAACAAAAAGCAAAAGAAAGGTAATTTTGTCCTCTATCTGAATTTGCAATTTTCATTTTTAGGCCTTTCAAAGGCATATTCCCCCTTAAACTGTTATGTTTTATGCAAATGAAAAGTGTTGTATTCAGGAACAGAGATTTCAGTATGTTAAAAAAAATCAAGACCTTGGATTTTAAGCCACTCAGAGTTGTTATATATGAAAAATGCATATATTTAGATCAAAATGAAAAGCAAAATGTTTCACTAAATCTTCATAAATGATGTATTGAAGAAAGAGCATTAATGTCTCATGGCGATTAATCTATGTTGCAAAGTCTATTGATGCCTTAGACTTGGTAAAATATGTAAATTGTATTTTTTTTTTAAATACAGAGATTTCCTTGAGTTGGAGAGTGTGAATAATGTTTTGATGTTATTATATTTTTGCATAATGTGTTTTTGTTAAACAATCAAATGTGAAAGTAAGTTTTTAAAAATTGCAGATTTGTAGAAAATTATATCTTTTAATCGTTGGGATGAAAATATATTATATTTCCTTGGATCATTTGATTATTTTAAATGAAAACTTTTGTTCAGCAAGATATTGTAGTGCCTGACTGTTCATTATTTTATACATTGTAATGGACAGCTAATTGATACATCATTCTTAAACTTGTTTGAAAGACATTTTATTTACAAGTACACTTATTAATTTTACAAACTCAAAATAAAATAAAATAATTGGCAATTCTCAAATGTGCATCTGTTGATTTCTGCTTAAACTCCAAAACTGGATATCTCATGCAGATGTTATATTTGAAGTACATAATTTCTGTAAGGGAATTGGAATAATTGACATACCTTAAACTTTTCATGCTGGCTATTTGTGACAAATTACTCTCACCCCTGACTTTTTCCACTGGTCAATCCAAAACCATAGATAAGGGTTAGGCTATAGTTCATATGAGTGACCAAATATTTGGTGCAACAAGTCTGTTATCTAATATAATATAATCCAGATGTATTTTTTTTTTATTAATAACGGAGGCTTGGTGATATATAATCAATGAATGTGTCTTTTCACAGCTCGAAATTCAGCTGAAATCGGGGCTGTGGTACCCGATGCTCCGTTACCTTATTTTTTGCTACGGAATGAATTGTATGCTTGATTTTGACGGAAACGAACCACTGCTAAATTTCGAGCTGCCGGAAGACAAATTCATAATCAATACACACCTCTTGTGCTTTATTTGGTGCCAAATATGGTATACAATATCTAGCATCCGTTATTGATTAGAAAATGTATAGGAATTAATGTAATTACAAAGACTTGTTGCATGATATATTAGTTAACTTATAAAGAAGTATGGCCTACCCAAGTTTGGCAATTACAGTAATAGGATTTATATTATTTGATTATTAATTTCCTATTGTTTTGCTGATTGCATAAATTGGTCTATTCATTTATCAGCTATTTGTTAATATTGATTTTTAAATCATCAGCAACTTTGAGTCTGTTCCGTGTACCGTCTGACTTCAAATATAATCACAACCAAGAGACCTTAGTTAGAAGCAATGTACTTGCTAAAGAAAGTAACATCATGCAGTATTCTACAAAATTGTTAATTCATGCAGTGTCGATGCTTGTACCAACTGGCAAGTCCTTTGAGCTTGCCTATGTAATTTGGCTTCAAATTGAATCAATCTTGAAAGTGGAGAACCGATCTAGTTGCTACAGATTGGGTCTTCTATTTTGTTCATAATTGTGAACTAATCCTATGACTTTGCCTGTACTAAGTGGCAGCTCCTCGGTGAAAGATGAGAACCGATCTAGTTTTTACAGACAGTTACATTATGTTGTATGTTTCATAATTGTGGATTCATACAGTGTCTTTGCTTGAACTAACTGGCAGGTCCTTTGAGCTTGTCTGTGTACATTTGGCTTCAAATTGAATCATGGACATGTTTGTATTTGCAAAGCCCTTTACATGTGACAGTCATATGTCAATAAACATAGTGCATGGATAGAGTTTTTAATTAAGTGACATGAGTCTAAATATAACAAATGCAAAAGTAGAGCAAGTATGGAATAGTTTCAATGAAGATCTTGAAATAAGCTCATCAGAATAAGTATTGGTGAATAATTATTGTGATAAAATAGTGTTTGCCAAGCTCAATTTGTTACTCACTTTTGCATATTCAAAACCATCCAAGAAAGTATACATAAATTGGAGTTTGGAAATATTATTAAATCTCTAAAATGGGTCTTTCAAGGGAATATTGAGGTGAGATATTGAGCCATTTGTGTCTTTTCAATTTAAAAATCAGAAAAAAACCTTCATTATTTGAATGCGTCCTAGTTCTCCAGTTTTGCAACTTTTAAGGAGTAGTCTCTTATTAATACTTTTAAATGATAAAGTGTCTATTAATAGTCTTTACTTGAGACCTATGGTTAATTTCAAATAATTATTGTGTGGTTTAGTTGCACTTCAAGAAACAATGAAAACTTTTAATTTTGTCCAAAATGCATGTTGCCATTCAACACAAACCCCTGTAAAGTCATTGTTTTTCATTTCAAGATAATGGACAAAATACATGAAAAAGTTGTTTTATGGCAAAATTGATATGATCATACAACTTTGGAATACTTTTTAACTCTGAAAATTATCAGATTTTGTTTAAAATTTAGAATATTTCTTTTAAGATGTAATCCAGTTTACAGACCAACGCAAATAAACAAGTTTATGCCACACATTTAATTGTTCTTATTCGATCTGGTTTCCTTTCAAAGTTATTCTGTGCTGAAGTCTGAAGTTGAGACAGGTAGTTAGTTCAGTTCGGCGGAACTCACAATTCGGATACGTATCCGAATTTGGATACTCCGTATCACAATTCTAATACCCCTATCCGAATTCGGATTAAAAACAGCTGAAACGGGATATTCAGCTGAAATGAATATTCAGCTTCGCCGCGCACCATACCGGTATGTATAAAAGTCAATAACATTATCATCATTTGTCATCTAAATTCTAACAAAGTATTGGCCAAATGATTTTGCCTTCTGTGATAAGAAGCAATCAGGACATGTTTCGAAGCTGTTCTGCTGGAATTGCACAGATGAAAATGACATTTCCACAGATACATTTATCATAAATGCAAGAAAGATGTTCTACATGTACTTGCCAGCTTGCGCTATCGATTTGTTTCCTGCGTCATGAAAGGAGTATCAGAATACAGATACCCCTCCATATCCTTATTCTGATACGGGTATCACAATTTGGATACGAAATGTGCATGGGTATCCGAATTCGGATACGTATCCGAATTGTGAGTTCCGCCGAACTGAGTTAAATTAGTAGAATCATATTGTCAGGGCATATCGGGTTGCTACGTGATTAATTCAGCGTGTGCAATTCACCAATCAGATTTAATTAGATGATTAGGTATGGGTTTCTAAAAGGAATTTCGACATTCATTTACCGATCGTCTTGAAGTACACATATCTAAAAAATTGAAATATTGAATGCTTAGTTGTTTATTGCATATCTCTGATTATTCAATTACGCAACACAATTTAACAATTGTGTTGCGTAATTGAATAATCAGAGATATGCATAAATGAAAACTTTAGGCAAGTTTTCTTAGGTTTACGCAAACTGACTAATCATTCGTCAAGGAAACGGAATTTGAAACCAATTCTATTCTAAAGCTGAAGGAAAGATCTTTTTGAATCTTCTGTAAAAGAAAATTGTCCGGGGTTCAACTATACTGAATGTTTGTGGTGCAAGATATACAACCATGTTGTTTCCACATAGAAAAATATTACCACTATTCTTGATGCTGAAAACTACAGTGTGTCCCAGAATAAACCTTACAATCTTTGCGTGTAGTTTTCATGGGTTTAACGGATAGTCAGAAAGTATGAAAAAATTGCATTTAATAGCCCATGAGTTGAACTTTTAGGTACTGTTTGTTTCATTTCAATCAGTACTATACAACAAAAGTTATGTTTTATCAAACTTTTGGGTGGATTTTTGTCTGGTCCAATTTCTTGATTATTGGCCATAAATTAAGGGGTGTTTCTGAATGGAATAAAAAAAGGGTCACTTTGGAAAACTTATCATATCTGTCTTATTTTTACATCAAATTTGTTCATTTTTTCAGCATAGATTAAAGAGAGCATGTGCGTAGTAAATAAGTAAACATTGTTACGGTTGAGTGAACAGATCAATGACAATACTCAATAGAGCTTCATTCAGGGGGAACTTACAATCTCGTAAAATTGGACCAGCAAATTTCACATTCAATTATTTGACAAAGTATAACTTTTGTTGTACATTACCGATTGAAATGAAACATGGTATCTTAAAGTTCAACTCATGGGCTATAAAATGCAATCTTTACAAACTTTCTGACTATCTGTTAAACCCATGAAAATTGCACGCAAAGATGGTAAGGTTTATTCTGGGACACACTGTATATCAAAAAGCAAGATTGACAAATTCTCAATAAATAAAAGTAAAGTGAAGCATACTTTAATAGGCTGACTTTTCCCCTTTTCTGCTCACGGTAACTTGTCTTATTTTATCATCGCATTTCTGCACAAGATGTCCTGGTAAAACGGAAATAGCATGGATGGTACATCAAACACAGACATTTTCATTGAAGGAACTTAAAGTTTATCCAACTGCTTCAACATTTCATAAAGTTTTGGTTCGATTGTTTCACACTATTTATCTCATGACCCATGTAAAATTTTATGGTTGAAACATGTTTTATTTTGGTGATACGAGTACAAATTTAGGTACGGTATCGAGCAGCAACACATTTTTGAAGTTATGTTTTTTATGTGCTAACACAAAAGCATGTATACTTCAAAATGGTATCAGGATTAAGGAAAAGAATTAGATTTTTTTATTCATGTTAATAGAGTGTACAACTCTACTATAAAGTAATATGTAATATGTTTCCAGGCATTTCCTGTTTTGACTCCAAGATAATTATGAATAAAAGTTGTGTTTAGTGGAATTTAATGTTTTAATATTGCATTATAAAATTTAGGCAAAGATTTGCCAGCATGAAAGACATTACTAATCCTATAGAGTTTGTTATTTCTGTTCTTGAAATGATATGTGGTTTTATATTGCAACTGTAGTACTTGTTTAATTTGAACTTGTTACAGTATTAGCATGCCTGGCACAAATTATGATCTTTATTATCACACTATAAAAATAAGCATTGGGACTAAACAGTCCCCAAATAATCTTCTACTCCTGTATTTGGTAATGATTGCTTCAGGGTCAGGGGATGGGTGTACTGTAGTATGACATTCTGCATATGATTGTCGAAATAGGCAAAGAGAATTAAAGAATGCTCATCGTCCAAAAAGGATATTTGTATGGCGTTGGGCATGTCCAGAGGAGTACCCACCCATGTCACCCCAGGAGTTGAGGTAGAAAGCAATTTAAATAAAAAAAAAAAGTTTTAGATATTCAAGACACAGTATAAAAATACAGATGGCCTTGTCTGCACTAGGGAACTTTGGTAATCCCCATGAACCTCTTGCTATATAGGCTTAGACCATAACTGGATAAATGGTGTACTGAAAACCGTATTTTTGATTTCACAGCCTTAATGGCATATATTTAATAATCTTGGCTCTAAAAATCTTAAATGAGTCAACCTCAAATCCCTTTGCATTGATACTGAATGCAAAAATCTGATCCTTTACAAGATTTATTTTATTAACAAGCATGTGAGTGGCTTATGCATATCTGAGTAATACCCGGAGCATATCAGATATGTGTAGCTTGCGTAAAGATTGTCGATCATTCTTCAGCTTGGCAAATCTCTCGGTGATTATTCTTGCTCGAAGGCTATAGGAGAGTATGAGTGGGTCTGGTGTGAATCGCAAGATTGTTTCCGCCATGATGTTTCTTTAAACACGGTATGGCTTAAAGAAATTCAGCTTATAGTAATGGACATGGGTAGTTTGAAGAACAAGACAATTAAGAATGAATTTGATTTAGGTTTTCTGAAAATCACAGTTGGGTTTTGTATCCATAGTCATAGGCAACATGAAAATGGAATACTATTCTAAATTGAAAAATCTTTTTAAAGGGTTCTGTTAGCTCAAATCATATCATAAATAGTGAGGTACACAATCATATAGGAAACTTAATTTTTCGTCATGTTAGACAAAATGCATAGTTATATCCTTGTATTTTTTTGCATTTTTCTTGAAATAACAAATCAAGTTTGCCTGTTCTCCCTTGTCATCGCTGCATAGTAATATAACAAAAATACTATAGAGAATAGAGTATATGAAGTAAGAGAGATTTAATGAGGCGAAACATATTTCAACAATGACAAAGATGAGCCCACAGTTCTCCCATATCAGGCAGCAGACTATAATAATTTAAACGCTTGATAGCGAAATGCATGTTTAAAAAGAAAAGTTCAATGAGGCAAAATTTATTTCATCAACAACAACAACAAAGATCAACTTAAATGTTAAATGTCGTGCCAGGAGCTGCTCACAGCAAAAGCTTCACGCAATATACGTGACTTGATCTAAAGATGTAAAGCAGGTGATATGGATATTGATTGGGAGGTAAGAGCTGGCAAAGGTAGCACATTTGAAGCTTGTGTTATTGTTTAAACATATACCACACAAGAAACATTAAAATATTTATGGTTTTATACAAAATGTCTGTTGTATATGGAGTTTATGAAGTAGAAACACAGGTAACATGCAATATTATTGACACATTTAAAAAGTATTTTTCAGAATGTTATGGGAAAATTTAAAAAATTCATGTTAAGTAAGGAAGATTCAATGTGACAAAACAACCAATGAATAACCCAAATGTTGAATGTCGTGCTACGAAGTGCCACATAGTATAATAACAAAAATACTACAGAGAATAGAGTATAAGAAGCAAGAGATATTTAATGAGGCGAAACATATTTCAACAATGACAAAGATGAGCCCACAGTTCCTCCATATCAGTGAGCAAAGTATAATAATTTAAACGCTTGATAGTGAAATGCATGTTTAAAAAGAAAGTTCAATGAGGCAAAATTTATTTCATCAACAACGTACAACAAAGATCAACTTAAATGTTAAATGTCGTGCCAGGAACTGCTCACAGCAAAAGCTTCACGCAATATACGTGACTTGATCTAAAGATGTAAAGCAGGTGATATGGATATTGATTGGGAGGTAAGAGCTGGCAAAGGTAGCACATTTGAAGCTTGTGTTATTGTTTAAACATACCACCTAAGAAACATTAAAATATCTATGGTTTTATACAAATTGTCTGTTGTATATGGAGTTTGTGAAGTAAAATCACAGGTAACATGCAATATTCAGAGAACATTATTTGAGACATTTAAAAAGCATTTTTCAGAATGTTATGGGAAAATTTAAAAATTTTCCTGTAACATTCTGAAACCATTATACGGTAGAACATCACATTGGCGTTATCTAGGATAACATTAATACATTCAGTTTTATTTCTAATAAATATATCAGATATAGAACACCTTTTTTAATAGGTATGTATAATTTGTTACAATCATTTTTTATGTTCTGAAACCATTAAAGAACATCAAAGTTTTAACACATTGATGTTATCTAGGAGAATATCACTTCATTCTGTTTTAAATCTAATAAATACCTCCGGGATAAAACACTTTTCTAAAAAGGGATGTTGAATTTGTGATGTATAAAAAATAATCAAATATTTACAGGACATTGTGGAAACATTATAGAACATCTAATTGTTAACATAATGGTATTTGCTGGGAGAATTCAATCAAACAAATATTCTTACAAACAGCACAAGGATACAGGACTTTGCAAAATGGGGATGTTTATTTGGAGGCAGATTTTGTTCAATTTCAATCAATCTACACTGTACTTGCATGACATGCATACATCATGAAGGAGTCTATACGTACAGGGGACCAATGGCTTAACGTGACTGCCTAACCATGGATCAAGGAGAGTGAATTTTTTTGCCCAAGGAAACAAGGAGACGAAAACAGTAGCGCCGTTGGCTCAAACTCACAACCACTGTATTGCGAGACCCATGCTCTAACCGCTCAGCCACGCTCCCCTCTTATTTGACAGAATATCACCTCACAACTGATGAAGGGGCCAGTTTGGTATTGCAATTATCGTGAGAAAAAAATTGGTCAGTGCAGTAGAAGTTTTAATCATCAGATTTAAGCATATATTGAGTTGTGTGATACATGAAGTAGCTTATTTACATATTATATCATGATTGCAGGGATTTGAGCTTGCAAAAATCATTTTCCATTGCACGGCATGAAACAAACCTGGTGATATCATGATATAAAACAAATATTGAATGCCTATGCACGTGCAATAGTACAAAATATATAATTCGGTCAAATTTGGACAGATCCATTTCACTCGGATACGCCTCGTGAAATGGAAAAGTCCAAATTTGACCTCATGATATATTTTGTACTATTGCACTCTCATGCATTCAATATTTATATAACATATAACAAAGTATAAATTTTGCCATTTTTAACTTTGAGTTATGCTGTTCTGCCATGTGTCACGACCACAGAGTACATGTTAAGTAAGAAAGATTCAATGTGACAAAACAACCAATGATCAACCCAAATGTTAAATGTCGTGCTACGAAGTGCTCATAGCAAGAGCTGCGCTCAATACGTGCTTGATCAAGTCAAGCAGGTGTTATGAATAATGACTTGAAGGTAAAAACTGAAAAGGTAGCACATTTGTATATAGCTTGTATTGTTTTAAAGTGACTAGCCTAGATTCCACTTAGAATGAAAAACTTATGGAAATTCTTTAAATAAAGCTTAAAAGTGTAGTAAAATCCAAAAAAACTACAAAAATTTACACAGAAATGGCTCAAATTGACAGTGAATTGATTTGCAATATATCTATATGTGATGGTGGTGTGACTATCCAGTATTTTCTAAATCCTAAATTTGTACCTCAGATGGATTTACCAGATAAAAGATCAAATGAAGCTCTAGGAGATAAGTTAATACAAATCAAAAGAGAAACAATTTCTTTTTAAGATTTGAAACTAGAAACACTTTTTTTCAACCATTTTTTGTCGCCGGCAACAAAAAATACAGCTAGTACATAATTTCATTTTTTTCTCTCTGTTACACAAATTTAGCAGAAACTACTGGTAGGATATGTTAGTATAATCATGTACTATCGATACATGTGAAAAAAATATATAGTCAGAAAATCAGCGGACGGGATCTAGGCCAGTCCCTTTAAAGGTGTATTCCGATCACTTTCACTCACAAAATAAAATTAGAGATTTTAATACCAAATGAAAAAACACAATTTTCTCATAATTCCTGTAAATTTTTACACCAATAATTATGTTTTGTTGAAGAGATATGGTTAAAATAGTGCTGAATTAAGGGAATATTTTGTTAACAAGAATAAAAATCCTATAGGTTTCTATGGGTCACTCTCAGACACATTTTTGCCTACAGCATTAATTTTGCTCAAGGTATATCAATGAAACTTTACAATATTAGTCCTATTGCTTTATGTAGGTGATGACCATTCATTCAAAGATGGAAAAAGTATATGTTGATTTTTTCACCAGATCAGAATACCTACCTTTAACCATACACGGAACTTTGAAATACTCCATTTGTGTTAATGAACATTTGATAAATAAAAAAGTATTTATATTAAAATGAAGCAAACATATTGCCTCTTATAAACACTCCATGTACATTGCATTTTCCAAAGAGGGGGTGCTTATTAGAGGCGTGTTTTTAATATTTATCATCATTTACACTGTTGTCTTTGTTTACATAGCCCCCTTAATTAGTAAACAGACGTCTGTTACTGAAGTTCAAGCTGTCATCGGATCACTTTAAACCAAATCGGTTTTGGTCTACCTTGAAGTCTCTTGTTTTATTCTGTCTAGTTCCTGTAGGAATAATTTTGCTAGTGCGTCTTCTGGCAATCTCATTAGATGACCAAACCAATGAAGATATCAAGTTTTAATTACCCTACTCCAAGTCGTTTGTTTAATCTTTCATACAGTGTGTTCCTGGCTGTCTTGTCTTGTTTAATTTCAGGTTCTTCTTGGTCTTAGTAGTGAACATTTGGCATTAAAGTTGCACAAATATATGTTATGTTATTCAAGCTTAAAAACAAACCAAATAAGCTAGAGGTGTTGTCATTTGTTGACTCTTAAAATATTTTAATGATCCTCAAAAGTTTAGTAGCTTATAATAAACAACATAAGAAAACATTCTAACATGTAATAAAGTTTTTACACATTGTGAAATACATAGAGAGGGAGCCAATAATTAGAGGTAGCTTTTATTAAAGCAATACTAAAAAGTGTTAAAAATGAAGCGCCCCATGTAAACCATCCCATTGACTTGTTTAAGCTTAATGGGTTTGTTTTGGGTAGATAATAATACCATCCAAAGGGTTTAGCTTAAATATGCTTACTTTTTCTGTAAATGGCCATTTTTGGAATTAAATTCGGGATGCCAAATTTGATTCCACATGTATAGGAATGCATGCATGTGCTTTTTATCCATTTGTCGGTGGCAAAACAATTTTTTAACTAAATACATTTGAAAATGCTTTTAGATAGTCACATTCCTTCATTTTATGCTGTTTTTAATATAAACCATTTAGAATAAGGATGTTAGTAGATTGATTTTGATGAAAAATTTGCTATTGCTGTAGCCATTTTTGGTGGCCATTTTGCTAGATGAACTGGTCACAACGTAAATGCACTGGTACAATACATGTATATACTAACCTACTGAGCATAAAAATTGATATTTTGTGCCAGGAAAGTGAGTTTCATCGGGCTAGAAATAGTTTGGTCATGCTATTGTGCAGTTTTATTTTAAACCAATTTAAAATTCATTAGAAATATTATTGTTTAAAACTTCTACATCACTTGAAAACATGCTTCTTAGGAAATTTAAAATCCAAAATAACCACCATAGCAGATATTTTTAAAAATAGCATGCATCAATTTTGGAACTCAGTAGGGTGTAAGCTTTCAATAAAGTGTAGTTTTAAATCCTTATAAAAGGCCTTTAGAATTACATAAAGGAACTGACAAATTACCTGATACTGTGATTTTGTAAATGTATTTGCTTGCTCCATTGTAAGCAGAAAGAAATCTCTCGAGTATAATAGCTGTTTGAAGCATATAGTAATTTAAGAGATAAACGGATGATAAAAGCATAGAATGGCTTGGCATATAGTAAATTTGTTTCACATGAAGGTTGACATTTACAGATGAATTATTTTTGCAATGTTGGTAGATGTATTTTTGTTTATATTTGTATGCAATCATGACAAGATTGTGATATTGATTATATATCGAGGTTTGAGAGCCACAAGGCCGTACTTTCAAAACTATAAAAAAGCCGTTGAATAGATTCATCAGGATCAGTTGAATACATAAGTGATAAGATTCATTTGTACTGATCCAAAAGTTCACTTACTGTGTACGTTTCGGCAAACGCTGTTGCCTTTGTCAACACTGAGATGAGACTGATGCTGCTTGTTGTCTCTTGGCGACGATGTTGGTGTTGCCAGTTGATTTTTCACTAAGCAGGATCTCATCAAAAACGTGAAAAGAGCCACAAGGCTGTATTTGCACCTTTGTTGCACGTGCAAATACTGCCTTCTGGTTCTTTGTTACCCGTGCAAATACAGCCTTGTGGCTCTCAACCCTCGATATATAAGTAAACTAAGTTTTGAAAATAAAATGAGACATACAATTTTTTTTGTATATCCTGACATTTTGAAGTGTATTGTACTCCACCAGACAGTACTCCTAAGTGAGTTTCACTTCTTCCGACAGTGCCCGTCTTTAGACATGCATCAAATTCAAGAAGAAGTGTAATTAAAATAATTGATTTTTGTTGACCAATAGAAGATTTATAATTATTCAAATGTTTGAAAAAAATATATAAAGACATTTAATTCCATCTGAAAGCTATTTAGAATAAATCTTTTCTAGGGAAAAATAATGTGACCACAATATGTGCATGTTTATGCACAAAGTAGTCAGCTGAAGTGCCACAGGCAGTTTTGTATGTTTTGCAATTCATTTTATGGAATCTCAAATTCTAATGTGGTTTTACATTCTCAGAGAACTTCTATGATATTTTATACACTCTATCAAAGGGTTTTTGCAGAAATAAATATGCAGATTTCTACAGTAGAAACTCATTAACACGAAAACGTTTTGGCCAAGAGTGTGCTTTCGTGTTAAGCAAATTTAGAGTAAAACATAACCGATCCCTGCCAACAAAAACATTACATACTGGTACTGATACTGCACTGGTTTATAAGCCTAAATGTCAAAATAATCTCAAGGAAAGATATGAATCAATGAAACATTTTTTTAAAAGACAATCGCTTACTTTAAACATCAAATTTTGCCGCATTTACTTCAAAATTACTAACTTAAATCAAGCCGTCCAGAAGCACGAAATATCGGGGTCAGCCATATTGGACTCTAGCCACCGGACTCCCCGATGTTCATGTAGGGGTGTTTTTGCGATGTTTTTAAAATATCAATGCTTTTAAAAGCGGATTTTGTACTATCTCTTTTGTGTTAAACATGAAAAATACATGATAAAACAATTGGGAAAAGTCAGGGTTTTAAGTTCATTTCGAGATATGCAGTTTTACGGATTATGTGTTTTCGTGTTACCAAGTTTCCACTGTATTAAGTCTCCATAATACTTGTAAATGAAGTGATAGTAAACTTCTCAAAAAAGTTTGACATTTCTTTTAGCTGTCTATATCTCAAATAGTTGAATCATATTCATTTATTTGATGCATAATTTGATATATGTCAGATATTTTACAATGAGCAACATTTGGGAGCCGAAAACTGCATCCTTTAGCCCCCGCAGGACACAAATGGTACTACTGTTCCAGTTCAACTTGATTTTTCTGTATTTAATTTCTCTTCATAGTTGAAATATATTTCAGGAAATTGAATTTCTACCCAGTAGATTTATGAATGTCTTATATATAACTCAAAAAGATTGTTAAAACACAAATATGGCAGAGATTACAAACATATTTTGGTATCCAACACCTTATTTTTGTTGAGTTAACAAGGAGCCATATCAATCAATCAATTCATCTATGAAATGATGTTTGCTTTACTTTGATAAAATCAAGAATGCATGTTTGATTTCATAACATTCCAAATGCATTTATCTGATCATGAGAGTCTACAAGCATAGACAAATTCAATTCCACATGTTCCTGCAAATTTATGTCTACCATTACAGGGGATGGGCATCCCATTGGATTTAACCCAGCTTGAAGCTTTTCAACTTGATGTAACAATTGATTGCATCAACCAAATTGTGAAGACCTTTTCCATGTAAGAGATGATGAATTGATCTTTAATAAGGATACTTCAAGATTTTGAACTGTCATGGAGTACTAATGATTTTGATTCACCCTGTATGGCACTTAATATTGAATGCCTGAGAGTGCAATAGTATACAAATATTGAATGCCTGAGAGTGCAATAGTACAAAATATATCATGAGGTCAAATTTGGACTTTTCTATTTCACGAG
Source organism: Ophiothrix spiculata (assembly GCA_000969725.1). Classification (NCBI taxonomy): domain Eukaryota; kingdom Metazoa; phylum Echinodermata; class Ophiuroidea; order Amphilepidida; family Ophiotrichidae; genus Ophiothrix; species Ophiothrix spiculata. The sequence goes on along the minus strand of JXSR01S073699.1, from coordinate 239,643 downwards.
GCGTAGCCGAGTGAAATGGATCAGTCCAAATTTGACCGAATGATATATTTTGTACTATTGCACGTGCATAGGCATTCAATATTTATTTTATATCATGATATCACACATGTTTGTTTCAAACCGTGCAATAGAACAAACTATTGCACAGCTCAAATCACTGTAATCATGATATAATACAAAATATATCATGAGGTTTACTTTGGACTTATCTATTTCACGAGACGCAGCCGAGTGAAATAGATCAGTCCAAATTTAAACGAATGATATATTTTGTACTATTTATTGCACATGCATAGGCATTCAATATTTGTTTTATATCATGATATCACACAGGTTTATTTCATGACCTGCAATAGTATAAACTATTGCACAGCTCAAATCACTGTAATCTTGATATAAAATGTGTTATGCAGTGTAAAAATTATGTTCAATGAGAGTGCCATGTTTAATAATAAACTGCGCAACTGATCCAATTAAACCCATTTCTTCTGTATGTATTTTTTTTTTGTCATAGTGAACAAGTCATACTTCAGGAAATTAAATTTCTACCCAATAGATTTATGAATATATATATAACAAGCCATCAAGATTGTTCAGCTTATTTAGAAATGGCAGAGATTACAAGCATTTTTTGTTTCAACACCATATTTAGTTAAGATAACAAGGGGAATAACGCCATTGCAGGGGAAGGGGTATCCATATTAGGCAATCCAAGTATCTATTTATGCTTCCTGGACACATCCATTGGAAGTACTTTGTTCCAATAGTGACAAAACAGTTTCAATTACCCATCAATATTGATCGAATTATAATGACTGTTCGCCCTGTGATTGGTTACACCTCTGCCGCGCCTCTTTTATGATGTCATCATTACCGTACTCTAAGTGTACAGTGCAAACACATAGAAAAAATAATGATGAATTTATTTTTACAAGATTAGGAAAACTTTCAGTCAATCCTTTATAAACTTAGTCAAATAATAATGTTGAAACTATAAAAGAAATTAAGACTGAAAAAACTCTAAATTTACATGATTGGTTATTTAGAACTTATTGACTAAGGTCAATAGATATGTTGGGATTCCAAATGGTCCTATGGAGAGCTTGTAAAGTAGATTTGAAAGTTTCTAATCTTGGAGAAAAAATTGATTGCATCAACCAACTTATAAATCTATTTTTCCATGTAAAATATGTGATGACTCACCCCGAAAAGGGGGACTTTGCGACTGAACACTTTTCAAGAAACAGGTGAAAATAGGCAGCAAAAAATAATAAGAATTTCCAGCAGATTTTCTGTTGTAAAATGTGATTGCCTTGATCAATTTTAACAAGTAAGGTGTCATTTTAAAGCTTAGAAAATGCTGCAACAGATGAAATGATAAAATCAAAATTGATATCTTCTGCAAAGTCCCCCCATGATGAATTGATCCTTCTGTTGAGATGAATTGACTGATTGATTTGACAATTATTAAGAATAAATTGTTTGAGTTGATAATAATCTTCACTCCAAATATTTGCTAAATCATCATACTTTATGACTGAAACATTATCAAAGTATTTCTAACCATATTTGGCACGCTGGTATGAAATAACTCAACGGTAAAGGTGACGTATATTCAGAAAATTGGTAGTTGAATAGTTAGCTGACATATTAAAGTTCCATGTCATCATTTCGTTTCATGAAAACCTCTTCACTCTTTTTACAAGTTTAAATCATTGGATATTCACATCATTAATTTCGGGATCCAGAATTTAATTCAACAAATGGCCATAACAGAAAAAATAAGCATATTTGGGCCAACCCATTAGAGGGTATGGACCAAGTGTACTTTAGGTCCCATCCAGAATTTTAGGGTTAGGGTTTAGGGTTAGTGTTAGGGTTAGGTTTAATTTAGGGTTAGGGTTAGGGTGTAGGGTTAGGGTTGGTTTTAGGGTTAGGGTTGGTTTTAGGGTTAGGGTTAGGGTTTTGGGTTAGGGTTAGGGTGTAATTTTTGATGGGACCTAAAGTATACTTTTTCCGAGGGTATTAATATCTACCCAAAAAGAATCCTATAAGCTAAAAAATCAAACGTCATGGGTGACATTGGGCGCTTCATTTTTAATACTTTATAGTATTGCTTTAAGGGGCCTAGTATCGAAAAGTTGTGGGATAATAATGCCTGTGTTACGCTGTCGCATGTGTTGATTTTACCTTTATGCAACTTCTAGGTTGAATCCAAGATTTTTCCCTCAAAAATGGGAAATTATCAATTGTACATTTATCATTTTAAACCTGCCAATATGGAAAATTCAACTATTAATTCAAATATAAAGTTTGAAAACTTTCACTTGTTTTGTAGGAACAGTTTCCTAAACCTCATGTACTTATATGAGATGAAATTGATCGTTGAGAAAATCAGACATCAGTGCGAGTATCAGAAATGATTCTATAAAGATAAATGTTAAATGTCAAGTTTCTTGATTCATTGGTTAACAAGTTTCCCAGGAGAAATACATGAGTTATGGCGAAATTGTACAATAATGGATAGGATGATTGATAACTACTTTACATTACATCACCATTTGGTTGATTGCTAGGCTAGAAAAAATCATAAGCTTAATCACACCGTTTGTGTTACCTCTCTATTATAGCTAACAAATCAAAGTTAACTGTGGACGTGTTTTTTTGTTTTTTTTTGTGATCTTTGAAAGCTAATACTAGGAAGTGTAAATATTAATGGTTGATTGATCTTTCTTCCCCCATCATACTCTGTTGTAATTCACCAACGTCAAGCACCAAAATTCTTGCTAATTGTTATTCTGGGAAATGCCTTAGATTTCGAACTTCAAATAAAAATGACAATAAAAAAGGAAGTATAGCATATTATTTATCATTTGAAAGCAAAAATATAATGAGTTAAAATATGACATGAATTTAATTATGAAATTAACAATTTTCTGTTTGTTTTGTGGGAGCAGATCTCATGAAGAATTCAAACATGAAGATGAAACTTGAAATAATTTGAAACTTCCACTCACGTGTAGGAGTAGGTCTCCTATAACTCATGTATTCATATAAGATGACATTCATCCTTGAATAAAACCAAGCATTGGTGTGAGTATCAGAAATGATTTCATAAAGATGAATGTTAAATGTCAAGTTTGTTGATTCATTGGTTAACACGTTTCCCAGGAGAAATACATGAGTTATGAGAGATTGTACAATAATGGATATGATGATTGATAACTACTTTACATTACATCACCATTTGGTTGATTGCTAGGCTAGTTTGTTAAATGAAAAACTTATAAGCTTACACTATCAATGTTATATAAGTTGTTACTTTAAAGCAATACTATAAGATTTTGATCAAAAATGGTTTATATTAAAGAAAGCATAACTTGAAGAAACGTGACTATCTAAAAGGGTTTCGAAGTGCATTTTGTCAAAAAATTGTTTTGCCACAGGAAAATAGGTAAAAAGCACATGCATGCTTTCCAATACTAATACATGGGGAATTTAATTCAGGATCCTGAATTTAATTCAACAAATGGCTATAACAGAAAAGTAAGCATATTTAAGCCAAATAATTTGGAAGGTATTAATATCTACCCAAAACAAACCCAATAAGCTTTAAAAAAATCAAAAGTCATGGGTGACGGGGGCGTTTCATTTTCAACACTTTATAGTATTGCTTTAACTCTTGACCTAACATAACAGGGCAAGGTAGTTCACAAAATGCTTATTTTTATCAGTGGAGGAACCCTTGTAGCAAATATTACAAGTGGTTGTATCATGTATGCCTTGTTTTCCATACTTGAGTCATTTTCTAGATGGCTTAACATCTGTTTCCTTATTTCTTTATTTATAAATGATAAATCCTTGATCAGCCATGCGACCATCGTGTCATCAATATGAAATTAAATGTGACCCGTCACATCGAAAGGTACCTTAAGGGTCCCAAAATGAAAATTGATTTTTTGGTCTCATCTGAAAGAGTATATTTTAAGCTTTAAAATGACACCTTGCTTTTGGATGTTCAATTGCAAAGTTACATCCAAATGGGTAAAAGGCATCGGGCTGATTCAGAAAACTATAGTTCTGAGACAAATTGAGGTTAAAGTTTCAGGACTGGTAAAACTTGGAATAACGAAAGGATTTTTATCTTGGTTTTTAAAACATTTGTCTTATATTTTAGATGTTAGAACCTGATTAATATGATAGAATACACTTCAAAGGTAACGTTCCTGTTGAAATTAGAAATTTGACCTTTGACGTGATTTTTGACTATGCTCAGCTTCAATGGCCCGTATCTTGTAATTCACTATGCCGACCTTAAGATACCTTTCGATATGACAGGTCACAAATGTAGATAATGAGTGTCAAGAAAATATACTGGATATACATGGACATATACACTATTGATTTTTAAAATGATTAACAATCATCTGCCAAAAAATCCTGAAATTTGGTGAATAAATTACAGAAAATGCACTTAAATTAATTACTTGGTAATTAGACAACCTTGAAAACCGTTTGTTTATGGACAACTCATAATGTGAGTGCATTAAAGTCGTATCTGCAATGGCTGCCTTAAGTTATATTTATTTGACACCAAGTCACTAGAATGATAAAAATCCCCAAAATGTCCCTGCCATATGTCAGTGGCTCTTGAAATAGTTCTTCAGGTGACGGTGTCACCTGAAGAACCATTTCAAGAGCCACTGACCTAATACTGGAGATTATAGAGTTTAAAATCCAAATTA
>JXSR01S073699.1:211085-223519 GCA_000969725.1 Ophiothrix spiculata | reverse complement strand
TACTTTAAATTCGATGGCAAATATTTGGTGACGTCACGACCAAATGTTTGGTAGGAAAAATTTTGTTTGGAGGCCGAGTATGATTTCGCCTTTAGCAAGTAACTGAATATGTAACAAGATTTTTTTAAACTTATATGTTTTATTAGGGACCTCTTCAAAGTGGCTATCCATCCGGAACTTGGGTTCTGGTCAGTTACCATTGTTCAGAACAATAGCAACCAGCCTGAACTGAAGTTCTGATTTTTGAAGTGATTCCTTACCTTTTTTGTTGAAATTTACCATTTTTGATTGTCTTTAATCTTAAACTATATTTCAAATAGCAACAGAGGAATAGTATTCTGAGACACGTACTCATTGTATCTTGATATATTCTGAGGTCATCCTCTGATGAAGCTTTGACTTTGGTGACATATTTTTTTTATAAAGCTTGCTCTGAAATCAGGGTTGGATACATCTGTATGTGAAGTAAAAGTTCTGGACCTGATTTGCTACCCGTGTGATCAAACCTAATGTTTGATTACATGCATTGAGTCCATGAACCATGTAAATCACATTTTATCTATGTAAAGTGGTTCCTGACAATATTATGTCTGGCTAATGGGCGGATGTATAAAGAAAATATTTGATGTTGCGGACTAAATGACTCTCTGGAGCAAATGTAGTAGAGATTATAAATCATGGCTAATTCCATGCATTCAAGTGACAGGAGCTAGCAAAAGGAAATTTATCATCATTTGCACTTGTGAGTTGGATATAGATAAGCTCAATCTGGATATTCTATTTATCTATTTGTAACATGGTCTGGAAAAAGTTATTTCTTGACGTATGCCATTTGGCAGACCTCCTGTGCTACAAACAATTCTCAATATCATGAATAGTTGAATTAATTGATATTTGAATTATCCACCCGAATTGTAGATAGATTATACCAATTGATAGCTATTGATAATATCAGGGGTTCTCAATTAATTTTCTGTAAGGGCCACATTGGGTTGAGAAAAACACAGATGGGCCAAATAAAGAACAGCGTGCACCGTGCAGCTATTGAGTTGTAACATCAGTTTTACGTTTGCTCATTTTAGCTGAAAATGAAGGGAATTTTAATGCGTGCGAAACGTGCAAAAATTGTAAAACTTGCACAGAGAGCAAAAAAATGTGACTTTTTATGCTGATATTCTAAAAAAGGGGGTAATTAAGTGTTACAGTTGCGACAAAGAACTTAAACATTTGGTGTGAGGGACAAACTGTAGGTGGTAAATATGGTCTTGTTTCCCTTTTCCCATAGACTAATGCTGTTATTGCTGAATTGTCCTATTATTTTCTAGATTTGGATGACCATTTTTTGTCACTGGCGCAGCCGCAGGCCACTGCTTAGGGTGTCCCGCGGTCCACTATTTGAGAAGGCCTGGAATATCAGAATGTTGGGTATTGAATAATGATTCAGTGGTTGGTAGATGTTTTACAATTTGTACAATTTTAACTGGCAAAGCTAGTACCTTAACTGAACATCTTACCGACATGTTCACTGTTCTCTTAACTGTAAACAAATATTTGTTACTTATTTTTGCAAAAAGTGATACATAATTGTGCTAGCAAATAGGTCCTTTTTGCTGTTAAAGGCGCAGGGAATGTTTTCTTTATGATTTTAAAAGGAGGCCTTGTAGTAAAATGATCTAAATGAAACTTGTAAATAGGTTTTGTCATACTGGTCATACTATGAAATCACATGGGTAAATATACAAAATAGCATCTGATCAGTTATCATTTTTTTGGTCTAAACTTAAGTGGTCGACTTATGTTTAATTTTGATTGAAAGATTATAAACATATATTTTCAATAAAACTGACAACGATATTGGAAAAGAAAGTTTTGGAGATATGGCGTGTCAAAATCATATTTCATCTTGTACGTGTCCATGCCCAATTTGAAGTTAGTGCTACTTACAAGAAATTCTGTGTTCTCGAAAAATCAGTAAAATTCTACAAAAATAGCACAAACCATGATTTTTCATCATTAATGATTAAGTTATTGTCCAATGATCAAGATTATCATCTAAATCTGCTGACAAATACCACTTTCTACATATTCTAGTCTACTTCAGTCATACAGGGTCATATTTTGGCCCTAAAAGGGCCATTTATTACAGTCGTTTTCTGCTACGCCAATTTATTTACCAATGTGGTACCATACAACTAACTTGGCTAGTTGATGCACTTAATTTGATTCTAATCTTTTCAATTGCAATGATACAAAGCTTCTGATCTCTGGGTAGCTGGACAAGGCTGTGCTACACTCTTAAAAATGTTTAGTCAAATTTGACTAGATGCCGGGTGCAATAAGAGCTCAACAGATATCTAGTCATTTTTGACTAGATTATCTAGTCATAATGACTAGATAGATATCTGGTCAAGTTGACTAGATATCTAGTCATAATGACTAGATATTTGGTCAAGTTAACTAGATAATCTAGTCAAAAATGACTAGAATCTAGTGAGCTCTTATTGCACCCGGCATCTAGTCAAATTTGACTAGGCATTTTTAAGAGTGTAGCTAGAGTTATATCTAATAGCAATCTTGGAAAAAATTGAAAAATCAAAACATATGCTTGAAAAAGTATACAAAGTATACATGGCATTGGAAACTAACAGTCAGAATATCAACAGATTATACATATTGTCTGGGAGGGATGGGACACCCCAATTTAAAATGGATGTTTAAAATGTTGGTAGTTGGGTAAAAAGCACTGGTTTGCGTTATTTGAGGGTCATTAGTTGAAAGTGACTCTGTAGAAGCGGGATCTTTGGACTATTACAATACGCATTATCATTGTGTTTTGAATAAAGAGGAAAAAAGAAATCGGTATTTTAATTAAAAATTTAGCATTTAAGTTTTTGAATATAAAAATACAGACATTTTAAGAATGAAAAATATGTTACAGAAATCAATTTAGATTTAAAAAAACACACCAAAAAAACAAGGCTTGGTGTTCGTATCTGAACATTTCAGATTCTGTTTTGCCATGTGATCAAGTCCTTCTATATTTCCATTTTAAGATTGCATTTATATGCATAAGTGATGAAAATATGACATTTCTAAGTGAATTGTTTTCTGACATAATGTTGCACTTGAGTAAAGCCTTAAAAATTGTATTTGCTTAATGAGAAGAAAGCCATTGAAATATGACATTTCTAAGTAAATTGCTTTCTATTGTAATGTTGCAATTGATTAAGGCCATAGAAAATTGTGTTTGCCCAAATGAGAAAAAGCCTTTGCATTATGGTTACTGAATTCTTAGCTTGGAATATTTTGAATTTATGCACAAGAATATAACAAAATATATTTAAAAATTGTATGACAGAATATGTAACATAATATCCGAATACGGAGTGATAAACATCACTTGCCTTCAAAGTGCTGCTGCCTATTTAAATGCTACCATCAAGAATGTTTTAAAACTAGTTGGTTAAATTAGGTGGCTATATAATGCAAAGAATGCTCAATAAGTTTGTGAGATAAGGTAAAATGGTATCAGCTATACAGATATTATCAATGTAGTTCAATTTGATTGATGTATGTGTGCGAATTTTCAAGGAAATATATTCTCTTTTCTTTGTGTGTGTATGTGTTACAGAAAATAAAAACGCGCCAGCTAGAGTTTTTCAATTAAGTTCCTATCTCTTTAAGAAAATTACGCATCAATCAAATTGAACTACAAAGCATATACATAAAAACTGCATAGCTTATTTCTTCTTACTTTGGCCAGTTATTTCTTTAGCACCCCTCATATATATTCCTATAGTTGTACACTCCAGGTCAAAAGTGTTTGCGCACCAAACCTTTAACCAGCCATATTTCGATAACCGTTTATCATTTGCGCCATATTTTTTCGGATTTATATTTTACATACATATATCTAAAAAACTCAACAAGAATTGCATTTATTGCATTTGAAAATATGGCGTGCTAAACATATTGTGTACTTTCTTCTGCACAAAATAAACAGAGTTTAATATATAACTGCACATTTGTTTGAAAACTTTTTACCTGAAAATGGTCTTTACGGCTACACGGTGATAATGAGCATTGGATACTAAACAACATAGGAACATATCAAAAAGTGGCTGTGGTCTATTTGTATATGGTCCAGGAAATCGGCCATTTTTATGGGTATGGAAGATCGAATATCATAGGAAACATAAATTTCTTTTATTGGATACATTAAGCTCCTATAAAAAACATGATTTTTTTCACAGTCTTGGTCGTTTGATATAATAATTACGTTTTTGCCCGTATTTAAGGGTGCACAAACACTTTTGACCGGGAGTGTATACCCAATCACCAATTATTCCTCTTAAAGTTCACGTTATCTCCTTGACCTTTTATTCATTATGTACCCTGATTGTTGTTGTAGTCAGATAAGTGATGATATAAATCAGGTGCTATGTCTCCTCATTTTGTTTTAACTAGATGAACCTTTATCATCTAATAACAAGTTACAAGTCTGCAAATCATAAGGCATTTCACATGTACAAAAATGACTTGTACTACACAGCAGATGTCATTGTTTATTGTTTAAAATTGTCTCTGCAGTGTTTAGATTTCAATGTAAATTTCACTTTAGCAGGTGAATTTTTTCGAAGTTGATCAGTACCATATTACATTACATATTTCATTATTTCCCTATTTTGAACAAAAATTTGACTAAAATTTTTAAATATTCTTACATCTTATTTTAACTATTATGTAGACATTCTCTCACATAATGACAATTATTGGTTTGACACTTATCTTTACTGTCAAACTTGTTAATGCAAATTATAGCTCTGTATCATTGGTACATTATGTTTTGTATTTGATTGACAACTTGAATAACTCAACAATTTGATAAGGTATGTTTTCAAAATCTGTTTTGTAATTTGCATCTTGTATGTTATATAAGAATTTTTGCATTCACAAATGAATGTATGGTTTTTACAAAGTTTCAAGGCTTAACTCTCAACAATATTGGGTAGCAAACCATCTCGTCACTTACCATTATGTGTTATGTTCTTATGTCGCTTTTGATGTTCAGTTTTTTTGGATGGAAACAGACTTACTCAGTGTATAAAAGTTATGCATAATGTACTAATAGTGTCTGAATACAGCAAAATCTACCTGTCTTTGGGAAAGAAAGAATTCTTTAGGCTAATCGCCAATGATAACCCTACAAAGCCTCTAATGAAGCTTATTTCCATTGGGGTCCAATATCAGTCTTTAATTAAATCAGTTTTGGATGCAGGAGTACCCTGAGAATAACCTACAGAAGCGAGCATGGACTAAAAATCAAGTGCACATACAGCGCCGGGACCGGGAATCAAACCCGGGACTCAGTGGTGCAAAGCGAGGGAAGTACCGCTGCGCTAACCCGCTACCTGCTTCACCAAGCTGGGGATAAGTTTTTTACCTTTGTGTGAGTTTACTGTAAACAATAAGATCTCTGCATCTGTCTAAGAGGCACATCTGCTTTATATATATACCCTTCATTTTGCCATTAAGAGGAGACAATGCAAAAGGCTCCATTTCTCTCTCTTATTGAATATATTACCGATAAGAACATCAAATATTTGAAGTCATATGCTTCCCATTTACTTAGATAGATTGCCCTTTGAAAAGAGCAATGCAATTAAGTTTTCTGTGCCACAGGAATCCACTCAAGGACTAATATATATATATATATATCAATTGTAATGGATTTCTGTCATTTTATATCTAAACAATGAAGTCATTACATGCCTTACAAGATATTTAAACTGTCATCTGGTATCACTCACAGATATGCACTCTGCGATGGTTTCGAGCTTACTCTTTTTTTAAACAAGATTTAACAAAATAAAATAAGTTGTGCTGCTTCAATTTGAAAGATATAAAATTGGAGTCATTGGTTGATTTTTTTAAAAATCTCCAATTATGATTCTTTTGATTTCTTAATATGGTAAATATTGTAAACCGTCACCTACATGATGCCATAGTCATCAGGTGCAGAAGAGAAAAAAATTAAAGGGACATTATATAAGTTCAGCTTTATCCCCAAAATTGTTTCCAAACATTTCAAGATTATTTGCATCAGTTAATTTTGAAGTGTTAGTACGGTAGTAAAAATAGTAGCTTGCAAAGTTTCATCGTCAAATTCAACTGGTGTATCAAATATGTAAATTTTCTTTCTTTTAATTTTGTCCAATTACCTTCAATCAATCCTTTCAATGCTATGTTTGAAAAAGTGAATAAGGTACAATTAATGTGGCAAATTTCAGGTTTTATTCAAAAAACAAAACAAAACCTACTGACTCTGATTTTTCGCAAGTTTCAGGTTGTAGTTGAAAGCAGCACAACTTCTTTTTAGACCCAAGATACAATTACTAAGCATTTGCAAATTATTGTCATAAAATAATGAAGCAACAAAACAAATATTTGTTATCAAATTTGTAAGAGTGAATATTTGTGTTTGTATAAATGCAACATGTTTTTTTTTCTTAACAGACACGCAAATCACAAATAAACCAGCCTACATTATGAAGAAGTATTGCAATTTTAAGTTTAAAAATACAAGCAAACACAAGTTATCTTATAAATTAAATTCTTAGCATTTTTTCAAACTTTCTGAGATTTCGGTACCAAAATGTTCCTCATATTTTTCTCATTGACCATGTGAAATTTTACGGCTGAAGCATGTTGCGTTTTGGAGATATAAGTAAAAATGTGTTAAGATTATTAATATTATGGTAACCATATAATATTATTTACACAGTAGAGTATAGGCAAATGAAAAATACAAAATTGCTCATTAAATTCAAAACGGTTGTTCCGATTTGACCGAAATTTGAAATTGAAGCATCTTAATTGATGATCTTTCATGTGACAGTGAAAACTAAAATTTGAAAAATCGGACCATGTACCTTTAAATGATGCCTATTCTGAAGACAATATGAAATCCTATCTTATCAACCATATTTCTAATCAAATATTGTCTCTTTTGCTTTTTATTTTTCATATTCTGCCTTCATCAACTGCATGGTTACTCTCAATTTTCCTTGCACGAATAGGTAAGTAATGCTATTTGATATTTAAAGTTACTAACCTTGATTTTTGTTGCATGTTTATTTTTTGTTTTCAAACCTTTGATTTCCAGTATTTATTGCAAATTAAAAGCACCAAGCTCTGATATGCAATCACGAATAAATGATGAAGTGCAAATTATATTTTTTTTTAAATAGTTTGTGTACAAATACAAGAGGTGTATGTATATTGCAGAGGATGTAGCTCTTTTTTTCAATTCGTAATTTTATGTTTACAATTCTGAAATTGTGCAAAGGACATCCCTATCCATACCAATTTTTATTAGCCCCTTTCTCCCTATATTTGTAACATTTTTGTTGTAGAAGTATATTATTCTTACCATAGATGCAAAAAGCACAACCTTGAAAATGCAACCTTGCATTTAGAATGTTTGTAATCCTTTAGTGTATACATTTAAACCTTCAACCATCAATAACAAAGCAACAAATTTTAATATTCATTACCGCTGTCTATTGGAATTGTTTCTGCACATTTGAATGTCATATAAATAGCGAGATATTTTCAAGGAAAAAAATGTTTCATTAACTACAGTTGAGAGCTAATTACCGTCAAGTGTGCTGCATTCAAAATTGATATTAAACAGACGTTGCCTTGTGATTCCAGTTAACTAAAAACATAGTGTTGAAGGGTCATTAAACTTTTGGCCACTTACATTTCTGATTACCATCTGTGGGGAATGCAGAACTAGGTTTCAGACCTGTAGAAGGTGTATGCATCTGAATGCAATCATTTTGTCTTAAAGGGATCGGATAATATAAACTTCATCCCTTTTTTTTTTCTTAGAACATTTTGAGATTTTTCATCATTCATAGACGTGTTTGCTGTTTTTCTCTCATTATTATTAATCATATTATCAACTATGTTGAATACTACCCTCTTCAGCTGAAACTTTCCAATGTGCATTATCAGCAAATCTAATGTAGAAATGTTATTTCTTGTAATTATATCGCAATTTATGATGTAAAAAGAAGGAACTTGACTGATTTTTTCCATTAGTGTTTTTATTTTATGTACAGAATAACCAGTATGCTAAATCTACAATTTTTTCCTGGTCAGGAAAAAAAAGGCAACATGTAAAATTCCAAATGTAAATGATATCTAAATGTGATGACTATTTGCAGATAATATCAATTTTGATTTTATAATTTCATCTGTTACAGCAAATACTAAGCTTTTAAATGACACCTTACTTGTCAAAATTGATTAAGGTTATCAAAATTTACAGAAAACCTGAGGGAAATTATTATTATTTTTTTAATTTTTTGCTACCAGTTTCTTATAAAGCGTTCTGTTGCAAAGTGTCTCTTTCGGGGGTGAGATATCACAAATAGAATTCTCACATTTTGTCCCATCCCCTTCAAGCAAATAACTGAATGATTCAACATTGCTATCTAATTCAATTTAATTTTGCCAATTTGAATGCAATATAAACACTGAAGTATTTGCAATACAAATACAAAATGTTTAGAAATCTGCCTATTGAATCCAATGAATATTGACTAGCAATTTACTGAAGATACTGTATTTATACTTGACAAAAATCTGCATCAAATTTAACTACGTTGAAACATGTTATGCAACATCTAGACATATGAAAATCTTTTATGGGTTAATTTTAGAGAGAAGAATGCATCACGTTCTAAATTTTTCTTTAAAACACCTGTCATTTCTTGAAAACATTACCGGGTAAATGTCAGCAAGCTAAAGTACTTGCTGCCTATTGTGTCAAGGTCACTGTCTTCAAGTATTCTTATCATAGTCCGTCATGTGAGTGCAAGAAAGTCGTATCTGCAATGGCTGCCTTATGTTATATTTATTTAACACCTAGATCCCTCAAAATTTCTGTGTCATATGTCAGTGGCTCTTGAAATGCTTCTTCAGGTGACCCAAGACTTTATATTTTACACAGTGTGCAATCCAAATTAATGACAAATGGCAGCTATTGCAGATACGACTTTTTTGCACTCACATGACGAGTCATAGTATTCAAGCTGTAAAAGAGTGCACCGGAATTCCTGTCAGAGAAGTGCACAATCTGACGTGCTCTTTTGAAAGGAGCGGAAAGTGAAGATTTTGTATACCACATTAGCAACACCAGAATTTATTGTTGGGAGGGGCAACTGATATATGAGACCCAAAAGGAACACCCAACATTGTTGACGCTTTAAAACTGGCAAGAAAAAAGGATCTTACAAGCATGCAGACAACTAGTGGTCAACAAATTTCAATCTGGAAAAAAAAAAGAAAGTGAAATTTTTTACAGTTTTTACACAATTTGTATTATGTTACTGTGAACCGTAACAAACAAATGATACGGCTGTGTGTACCAGGAAAGCCTGATTAGTGGCGCTATTGATGTAAATCGAGTTTCCAGGTTTGAAGGATTTATGAACCTTAACTTAACTGTGACACATGTGTCTTTTATACCTTTTGATGTGTAGCATCACATGTATCATATGTAAAAAGGTGAAACAAACACATAATCAATGCATGCTAAATTTGAATACTAAATATGTAATTTATGCAATATGCATAAAAGAAATAATAAGAAATGAATGGTGCCACCAAAATAAATTTAAATGTGACTGTTCAAATAACCAGTTTTATAAGTTTCATAAATACTTTTAAGACCTGAATTGTTTGTAGTAGTATAACTTTGCCAATATATTAGCAAATGAACCCATCAAACAGCAGAGTTGGAAAGGTAATAGGCAGAATATGGCAGGTGATGATTAAGCTTTACAGATCCTGAAGGGAAAATACCATATCCACTCGGCTAATTCAACTATTGATTTTAGCAATGGATATAGCCTTTACCTTCAAGATATTTCATACCAGTACACCATTTTTTTTAAAAATGAAACTTTGAAATTCAGGGTATTCATAAATATATGGACTATTTGAATCCTGTGCTTTCTAAACTGCACCACCTGTCCATACCAACTAGTAACTGATAAACTGAATAAAAACTTACTTAATTAACAGATAATCGACATGGTATCCCTATAACGTGGCCTAAACAGTCAAATGAATGATCAAAATATGTAAAACGACAGCATTGAACATCTCTTTTAAGGAAATGTGTTAAGTATGCGGTATGCTGATACCATTGTTGAATAGAAATCTAATTGAAATCTTGGACTGTGGGTATACTATGAAAATATCCTATTTCATGGGCTATTAGAGTTCAAGTTGTATATAGATGTAATAGGACGACTAAGTCAAATGCGGTCAGAGTGTAATTGCTAGTGATGTATGGACACACAAATTCTTTCAATCAATTTTTCATGCCTTACTGCAGACGCGATCTTCTTGAGTGTTTACTTATCCTCTTTGGATGTTTTGAAAACATCATGTGACCCGTGTGATCAAGCCTAATGTTTGATTACATGCATTGAGTCCATAAATCATGTAAATCACATTTTATCCATGTAAAGTGGTTCCTGACAATATTATGTCTGGCTAATGGGCGGATGTATAAAGAAAATATTTGATGTTGCGAACTAAATGACTCTCTGGAGCAAATGTAATAGAGATTATAAATCATGGCTAATTCCATGCATTCTAATGACAGCAGCTAGCAAAAGAAAATTTATCATCAGTTGCACTTGTGAGTTGGATATAGATAAGCTCAATCTGGATATTCTATTTATCTATTTGTAACATGGTCTGGAAAATGTTATTTCTTGATGTATGCCATTTGGCAGACCTCCTGTGCTACAAACAATTCTCAATATCATGATTGGTTGAGTTAATTGCTATTTGAATTATCCACCTGAGTTGTAGATAGATTATACCGATTGATAGCTATTGATTATAATGGGGGTTCTCAAATAATTTTCTGTAAGGGTCACATTGTTGTGAGAAAAACACAGATGAACAGCGTGCACCGTGCAGCTATTGTTACAATTGTGGCAGTAGCAACGTCAGTTTTACGTTTGCTCATTTTAGCTGAAAATGAAGGGAATTTTAATGCGTGCGAAACGTGCAAAAATTGGACAGAGAGCAAAAAGTATGTGACTTTTTATGCTGATATTCTAAAAAAGGGGTATTAAGTGTGACGGTTACGACAAAGAAATTATAAATTTAGTGTGACGGACAAACTATAGGTGGTAAAAATATGGCCCTGTTTCCCTTTTCCCGTAGACTAATGCTGTTATTGCTGAATTGTCCTAATATTTTCTTGATTTGGATGACCATTTTTTGTCACTGATGTAGCTGCGGGCCTCTGCTAAGTGTGCTGCAGGCCGGATTTGGCCCAAAGGCCGCTATATAAGAGGGCCTGAAATAACAGAATGTTGGGTAATTTTTCAGTGATTCTTTAATGATTCAGTTGTTAGTAGATGTTTGACAATTTGTACATAAAACCTACCTCAACTAAATATCTTAACTTCATGTTAACTCTACTCTGAAATGTAAACAAATATTTGTTACTTATTCTTGCAAAAGGTGACACATGATTGTGCTGGCAAATAGGTCCTTTTTGCTGTTAAAGGTACAGGGAATGTTTTCTTTATGATTTTTAAAGGAGGCCATGTTGTATAATGATCTAAATGAAACTTGTAAATGGGGTTTTTCATACTGGTCAAACTTTGAAATCACATGGGTAAATACACAAAATAGCATCTGAGTAGTTGCCATTTTCTTGGCCTAAACTCAACTGGTCGACTTGTGTTTAATCTTGATGGAAAGATGATAAACATATATTTTCAATAAAACTGACAGAGATATATGAAAAGATGAAAGTTTTTAAGATATGGCGTGTCAAAATCATATTTCATTTTGTACGGGTCCATGCCCAATTTGAAGTTAGTGCTACTTGCAAGAAATTCTGTGTTCTCAAAAAATCTGTAAAATTCTACACAAATGGCACAAACCATGGTTTTTCATCATTAATGATTAAGTTATTGTCCAATGATCAAGATTATCATCTAAATCTGCTGACAAATACTGCTTTCTACATATTCTAGTCTACTTCAGTCATACAGGGTCATATTTTGGCCCTAAAAAGGCATTTATTACAGACGTTTTCTGCTACCCCGATTTATTTACCAATGTGGTACCATACAGCTAAATTGGCTAGTTGATACACTTAATCTGATTCTAATCTTTTCAATTGCAATGATACAAAGCTTCTGATCTCTGGGTAGCTGGACAAAGCTGTGCTAGCTAGAGTTATGGACACTAGTCACCAACTGGTCAGAAAAATTGTTTCACACCAGCAATTGTGTCAAAATGCGTCTGTTTTGTTTTTAACAGAACATATCATTTAATGTTTAGTCCAGAGACCTACAAAAGTATACATTTTTGGAAAGCTTATA